>ML811136.1:105221-130242 GCA_009831015.1 Picea engelmannii | reverse complement strand
TTACCCGTAAATACCTCTCTAGCTAGGAGGGAGTGTTAATATTATGGTAGCTGCGGGAGGTATTTACCCCCACGTGTGAAGCTGATGAGAATAGAAGACTTCGGGAAGCAAGAGAAACCCTAATGAGTTGGATAATAACCCTAGAAGCCTTGTCGGCTGAAGAAGATAATTTATATTAGGCTATTAGCCTCCAAGAGAATAAGTCGGCCAATAATAATAATAATATACTGAACAAACACTATCCAGAAGGAGAAGTCGGCCCCAACAAATCTGGCAGAACCAGTATAAATACAGGGCACCAGTTCTCATTTGACAGCATCTTAGAATTGCAGTTTCCCAGTTGGTGCACACTGCAGCTGCAGTTGGTTCGCAGGTTTGGAGGAGGGTTGCAGGTGTAGCTGCAGTAGCAGCTAGTTTCAGTATTGGCTTGAATATCTCTTGGCTAGGGTTTGGAACATCTGATCAGTCTTTTGTGTTGCGCTATCCTTGGGGATTGATGCGCTACTCCTTGTTTGGCTATCTAGCCTAGGGTTTGCTTCCGGAGAAATTCTCAGTCAAGGTTAAGGTGCTCGGAGGGAGGCTTCGGCCTGTGGTTGGGTGACAAGGGTATCGTCAATGGTAAAACGAGCACACCATCTTCTATATTCTAACATTTATATCATCATTCCAAAATAGAGTTTATCTTTAATTTAAAAAAATTAATATATTTTAAGAGGTTGTGAGATCTAACTGAATAGGTAATTATCTCTAACTAATTAGCTCCTATTTTGGTATGTGTTTAATGTACTCTCTCAACAATTTATTATAGTCCTAAAACAATGTGTCTATCTAAAATATAGCTTGATACATATTTATATGTGTCCAAATATATTTTTATTGAATAAAACACTTAGCACTATTGATAAGTGTTTTCATGTGTAAGAACAATGTCCACTATTTTATTTGTTAACATGGTATAACTCTCTCATGAGGTTCAAAATCATGCAAATTCGGAATTGTTAATCTCATGTAAATATAGGATTAACATAAGGGAGTAAAGTGTTTCTATGGTGTATACATAGTTATTTATTCGGTCATTGTTGTCGATGGTGTTGTATGTCATCCTTGTCCATCCCATTTGATATTTAGATTGTGTTGATAACTTGGATTTAGTGCATTCACCTTGATATATGCATGAAAATACATGTTGTGTGAGATCAATCCATAATTGAACATCCGTGTAAATGTAAGATGGTTGGCTTTGGCCTCGTAATGATTACATGTGTCAGAATATTAATCATTCCACCACCCAAAAGACTGCTCATCTCATCCGATCGAATTTTGAAGAGTTACCACTGCCCATAAATTAATTTCCACTGCCTTGACTGCCTTATCCATTTAATGATCAAAGAGTTATCACTGCCACACTGTTTCATTTTTAACTGATCAAATATCAAAGGGACAGTGAATCATTAATGTTCTGGAAAAGGCAAATTCGATTTAGGTGCAGCGAAGGGGAAAATTACCTGACTAATTGCATCTATATATATTTCTATGTAATCTTGATTTTGTAATATAAATAGACAGAGAGTTTTGAAGAGTGTCAACAAGAGATTTTATGCTCTGTTCATTTTTGTTTTTGAGTTTGTAAACTCATGTTAACACTTTGATTTATTGAGGTTGATACTTAGCATTTGATTATGTTGTAACAAAGTAATTCGTTTTGTTGTAGCATGCATACTCTATTTTATGTTTGAAAATTTTATTTAAATTAGTGTGTTGTGAAATATTTTGTTGTAGTTGTTATTGATTTTTTAGTACAGAAGTACTGGGTTGATTTACTGATGTGGGGAATGATTCATTGAAGTTATTTTTTTGGTGGAATCTAAGTTTTTAGTATGTTGTTATAATTCCCTCGTTTCTGATATAACTTTGTTTTGTTGTAATATCCTTTTACTCTCTATTGAAATACCTGTTGAAAAGGTTGTTTTAGAATAGAGTATCAATCTTTGTTTATGATGTAGGAGTGGTTAACTTAAGTTTTTGTTGTAATATCTCTTTATTGTTTGCTGAAACACGTGCTTAAACACCCTCTAAAACAATTGTTGAAACACCTGGATGTAGCTTACAGGTGTTATTACACGGTGATGAAACTTTTGTAGTAAATGTTCATTTTTTTATGAAGCACTCCCCTGCATCCTTCATTATGGTATCATAGCTAGTAATATTTCTAGTTCCTCACTGTAACTGAATACAATGATTTGGAATTTGAACTAAAATGGCTACAAATAGTAGTTTGGATCAACCACAGATTCTTGTTTTGACTGAAAGGAATTATGATTCTTGGTTTATCAGAATGAGAACAATTTTGCATTCTCAAGATCTTTCGGAGTTTTTTACTATTGGTTATCCAAAGCTTACTGACCAAGCAACATAAATGGATCTGAAAAATTATGAGTAGAGGTTTTTGAAGGAGAACAAAAAGAAAAAGAACGAAGCGCTTGGTCTTATTTAGCAAGGCCTATAAATGAAACCATATTTCCGAATGTGTCAATTTCAGTTTTTTCAAAGCAAGCTTGGGAGACTCTAGAAACTAGCTATCAAGGTGTATCCAAGGTGAACACTGTCAAGGTTTAGAATTTGAGAAGGGACTTTGGGAATCTAAAGATGAAGGACAGTGAGCCAATTGATAGTTTCATGACTCAAGTAATGAATGTTGTGAATCAACTAAGGTAGTATGGTGAAGACCTCTCAGACAAGAGATTAATTGAGAAAGTTTTGAGATCTTTGCCACATAAATTTGAATCTGTAGTTGTACCCATAGAAGAATTTAAATATATTAGTCTAATGCATATTGATGAATTATCCAGTTCTTTGATTGCTCATGAATCCAGGATGTCTAGATATGATAATCCATTAGAAAATTCCTTCAAATCCCAACTACATGTTATTAGAGGCAGAGGCAGAGGAAGGTCTAGTAGCAGAGGAAGAGGAGGATAATTTTTTGGTCAAAGAGACAACAAAAATGATTCAAAATATGAGGAGAAAACTCAGCAAAATTTTCTTAGTTTAAGGGGGAGTAGCAACAGATCCTGGCAGAAAGGAAATCAGAGGTATCATAAATATAAGGTACAATGTTATTATTGTATGAAATTTGGACATTATGCTAACAAGTGTTGGGAGAAGCAAGTAGATTTTGGAAAGAAGTCTTCTTGCATGACTAAGGAGTCAGAGGATGACTAGAAACCTGTGTTTCTAACTTGTAATGGCACCTAGGAAAGTTCAAACGATGTTTGGTTTTTGGACAGCGGATGTAGCAATCACATGACTGGAAATAAAAACTTTTTTTCGGTTTTAGATACCAATATTCAATCTAAGGTAAAGTTGGGTGATGACTGTAAGGTAAGAGTTAATGGTAAAGGTGTGATTCTTGTTTATATTAAGAATGATGAAAGAAGAAAAATAGATGATGTTTATTATGTACCTGGTATGAAATGCAATATGTTAAATGTTGGAAAACTAATAGAGAAAAAGTACATAGTGTTATTCAAGAACAAGGTATGTACAATTTATGATATGTATCCAAGTAAAAAGTTGTTTGTCAAAGTAGAGATGACAAAGAATAAAATGTTTCCACTTATTATGAGAAATGATCTGACTGACTCTTTGAATGCTTATAAAGAAAAAGGTTTGGATGAGTCATGGTTATCGCATTTGAGATATGGCCATTAACATTTTTTAGGTCTAGATTTGCTGCAGAAGAAGCAAATGGTGAAGGGGTTTCTTAGTATTCAACAACCAGGAAGCACGTGTGAGAGTTGCATACTTGCAAAACATCACATGGATAAATTTATTTATGGATTTTCCTATAGGGATAAAGCTCCATTGGAAATATTTCACATAGACTTATGTGGACTGATGCAAACACCTTCATTGACTTGTAATGTCTATTTTATGACCTTTATTGATGATTTCAGTCGAAAAAACTTGGGTTTATTTGCTAGAGCAGAGATCTGAATCTTTTGATATATTTAAGAGGTTTAAAGTTATGGTTGAAAAGGAGAGTGGAAAATATATTTTAAGTCTTGAGATCAGACAGAGGAGGTGAGTATATGCTAACTTATTACATGGAGTTTTGTCAGTCTCATGGAATCAAGAGACAATTTACTACTCGTTATACTCCAAAGCAGGATGGAGTAGCTGAAAGGAAGAATCAAACCATTATGAATATGGCTTGAAGTATGTTGAAGGATAAGCATATTTCAAACGAATATTGGGATGATGCAGTTATTTTTTCAGTATATATTCTGAACATGAGTCCAACTAAGAGTGTGAAGAACCAAGTTCCCCGAGAAGCTTGGAGTGGTAAGAATAACAACATATCCCATTTGAGGATTTTCGGGTGTGTATGTTATGCACATGTACCTGAAGAGATGAGGAGAAAGTTGGATGACAGAAGTGAGAAGTGTGTCTTTTTTGGATACATTGAGAAGTCTAAGGCATATATACTCTATAATCCCATCACCAAGAAGTATGCTAACAACAAAGATTTTGAGTTCAAGGAAGAGGAAGCCTAGGATGGTAGCATTGACAAAATTGTTTCAGGGGGAGTTGAAATATACCATGAAGATGATGATGGAGATGAGCAGGCTGTATAGGATGAACAATTGATTCCATAGTCACATACGCCTGCAACAAGAAATCCTGTAAGACAATCACCAGGACTCACCCCATCACAACTAAGAACTCCAAGAACATATGAGTGTGGAGAGCCATCAGGTCATGATGGACATCAAACAGGATCAGAGGTAAGTAATGAATCAAATCATAGTTTAGATTCATTAAGAAATAGAATTAGAGGTCAGAAGACTAGAAGTTTAAGAGAATTGTATGAGAAAAATGATGAAGTAGATCAAGTTTCAAATTTTGAATTAATTGCATATCCTATAAATTTTTATGTTGATGTTAAGAAAGAAGTTTGGGTAGAAGCTATGAATGAGGAAATTGATGCCATAGAAAGGAATAGCACTTGGGAACTTGTAGATTTTCCTAAAGATAAAAATTATATTAGTGTTAAATGGATTTACAAGACCAAGTTAAATGTTGAAGGTGAAGCTTAGAAGCATAAGGCAAGGCTTGTAGCTCAGGGGTTCATTAATCAACTCGATATTGATTATAATGAAACTTTTGTACCTATAGCCAAGATTGATACAGTAAGAATGGTGTTAGTCATTGTTGCTCATAATAAATGGTGTATGTACCATATGGATGTAAAATTCACATTTTTAAATAGTTTTCTGGAAGAAGAAGTTTATGTGAAACAACCTCCAGGATACGAGATTGATGGACAAGAAGGTAACGTCTATAGGTCAAAGAAAGCTTTGTATGGACTTAAACAAGCACTCAAAGTATGGTACATCATAATCAATGAATACTTGAAAGCTGAAGGATTCAATAGGAGTCCAAGTGAGCCAACATTGTATACAGAGGTAAATCAAGAAGGTAAACCCTTGATTGTATGCTTATATGTTGATGATTTTATTTTCACCGGAAATCTTTTAGTAGATGACTTTAAGACAACCATGAAAATTGAGTTTGAAATGAATGATTTAGGAATGATGAAGTATTTTCTAGGCATTGAAGTAAATCAATCTGAAGATGGTATTTTTATTTGTCAAACTAAGTATGCAAAGGACATATTGAAAAGGTTCAAGATGGCGAACTGTAAACCAACTGTAACACCAATTGCAACTGGCACAAAAATGAGTAAGAATGATTAGGGGTCCTGTGTTGATCTTACTCTATATAAAAAACTGGTTGGAAGTCTTATGTATTTGACAGCAAAAGGGCCTGATATTATCTTTGTTGTAAGTTTGATTTCTATATTTATGGATTCTATGAAGAGAACCCATTAGAGAAAAGGAACATCTAATTATGGTGTTATGTTGTTGGAACAACTAATTATGGTGTTGTGTACACATCAGATTCATAATTTAAGTTGATTGGATATACTGAAAGTGATTTTGCAAGTAGTGTAGATGATAGGAAGAGCACATAAGGACATGTGTTCAGCTTTGGATCAGGAGCAGTAACATGGGATTCAAAGAAGAAACCCATTGTGAATTTATCATCTACTAAGGCAGAGTATGTTGCAGCAGCAACAACTGGATGTGAGACTGTGTGGATTAGAAGGATTGTGACTGAGTTGTTGCATGAACAGCAAGAACCAACTCAGATTTTTTGTGACAATAAATCCACCATTGCTCTCTCACGTAATCATGTTTTCCACAGGAAAAATTATCATATTGATACGAAATATCATTTTATTCGAGAGTTGATAAAAAGTGATGAAATTTCTGTAGAGTTTTTCAAATCTAAAGATCGGTTTGCAGACATGTTTACAAATCCCTTAGCAAAGGAATTATTTGAAATTCACTGAAATAACATTGGGGTTTGTGAACTGTAAAAATATTATAGAGTTTTGTTTTAGGGTGAAATGATTAAGGGAGAGAATGTCAAAAGATTAATCACTCCACATACCAAAATACGATTCATCTCAGCCGATCGAATTTTGAAGAGTTACCACCACCCATAAATTAATTTTGATTGTCTTGACCGCCTTAACCATTTAATGATCAAAGAGTTATCACCGCCACACCGTTTCATTTTTTACTGATCAAATATCAAAGGGGAAATGAACCATTAATGTTCTGGAAAATCCAAATTCGATTTAGGTGCAACAAAGGGGAAATTTAACCGATTAATTGCATCTATAAATATTTCTATGTAATCCTAATTTTGTAATAGAAATAGATAGAGAAATTTGAAGAGTGTTAACAAGAGATTTTATGTTGTGTGTGTGTGTGTGTGTGTGTGTTTTTTTTTATCTGAGTTTGTAAACTCATGTTAATGCTCATATTTATTGACGCTGATACTTAGCATTGATTTTATTGTAACAAAGTAATTGATTATGATGTAGCATGCATACTCTGTTTCTATTTGAAAACTTCATTTAAATTCTTGTGCTGTGAAATATTTTGTTGTAGCTGCTATTGAGTTTTTAGTACATAAGTATTGGGTTGATTTACTGTTGCAGGGGATGATTCATTGAAGTTATTTTGTTGCTGGACTCTGAGTTTTTAGAATGGTTTTATAATTCCCCTGTTTCTGCTATAACTCTATTTTGATGGAATAGCCTTTTACTCTCTGTTGAAACACCTGTTTAAAAGGTTGTTGTAGAACAAAGTATCAATCTTCATTTATGATGTAGGAGTGGGTCTTTTAATTTTTTGTTGTAATATCTCTTTATTGTTTGCTGAAACATGTGCTTAAACACCTGTTGAAACACCTTGTTGTAGCTTACATGTGTTTTTACATAGTGTTGAAACTAATATGGTAAATGTTCATTGTTTTCTAAAGCACTCCCCTACATCCTTCATTGTGGTATCAGAGCTAGTAATATTTCTAGTTTCTCGTTGTAATTGAATACAGTGATTTGGAATTTGATCTGAAATGGATACAAACAATAGTTTGGCTCAGCCACAACTTCTTGTTTTGACTGAAAGGAATTATGATTCTTGGTTTATCAAAATGAGAACAATTATGCATTCTCAAGATCTTTGGGAGTTTTTTACTATTGATTATCCAGAGCCTGCTGACCAAGTAGCAGAAATGACTCTGACAAATGCTTAACAGATTTTGTTGAAGGAGAATAGAAGGAAAGACAAAAAATCCCTCGATCTTATTCAACAAGGCCTAGCTGAAACCATATTTCCGAAGGTGTCAAGTTCAGTTTCTTCAAAGAAAGCTTGGGACACTCTTGAAAGTAGCTATCAAGGTGTATCCAAGATGAAGACTCTCAAGGTTCAGAATTTGAGAAGGGACTTTGAGAATATGAAGATGAAGGAAAATGAGTCATTTAATAGTTTCATGACTCAAGTAATGAATGTTTTGAATCAACTAAGGCAATATGGTGAACACCTCTCAAACAAGAGAGTAATTGAGAAAGTTCTCATATATTTTCCAAAGAAATTTGAATCTGTAGTTGTACCCATAGAAGAATTTAAAGATATTAGTCTAATGCATATAGATGAATTAATTGGTTCTCTAATTTCTCATGAATCCAAGATGTCTAAATATGATAATACATCAAAAAAGGCCTTCAAATCCAAGCTGCATGTTACTAGAGGCAGAGGCATAGGAAGGTCTAGTAGCATAGGAAGAGAAGGTTGATTTGTTGGTCAAAGAGACAACAAAAATGATTCAGAATATGAGGACAAAACTCAGCAGAATCCTAGTAGTTTAAGGGGGAGTAGAAGCATATCTTGGCAGCAAGGAAATCAGAGGTATGATAAATCTAAGGTACAATGTTATTATTGTAAAAAATTTGGAAATTGTGCTAACAAGTGCTGGAAGAAGCAAGCAGATGTTGGAAAGAACTCTTCTCACATGACATTGGATTCAGAGGATGACCCGAAACCTATGTTTTTGACTTGTAATGGCACCCAGGAAAGTTCAAATGATGTTTGGTTTTTGGACAACGGATGTAGCAATCACATGACTCGAAATAAATAAAAAATTTCGAGTTTAGATACCAATATTCAGTCTGAGGTAAAGTTGGGTAATGATTGTAAGGTAAGAGTTAATGGTGAAGGTGTGATTCATATTTATACTAATAATGATGAAAGAAAACAAATATATGATGTTTATTATGTACCCAGTATGAAATGCAATATGTTAAGTGTTGGACAACTAATAGAGAAAAAGTACAGAGAGTTATTCAAGAACAAAGCATGTACAATTTATGATAAGTATCCAAGTAAGAAGTTGAATTCCAGAGTAGAGATGACAAAAAATAGAATGTTTTCGCTTATTATGAGTCATGGTTATGGCATTTAAGATATGGCTATTTATATTTTGGAGGTCTATATTTGTTGCAAAAGAAGCAAATGGTGAAGGGGTTGCTCAATATTCATTAACCAACAAGCTTGTGTGAGAGTTGCATACTTACAAAATATCATAGGGATAAATTTATTTCTGGATTTTTGTATAGGGCTAAAGCTCCATTGTAAATTTTTCACATAGACTTATGTGGATCGATGCAAATACCTTCACTGACTGGTAATGTCTATTTTATGAATTTTATTGATGATTTCAATCGAAAAACTTGGGTTTATTTGATGAAGCAGAAGTCTGAAGCTTTTGATATATTTAAGAGGTTTAAAGTTATGGTTGAAAAAGAGAGTGGAAAATATATTAAAGTCTTGAGATCAGACAAAGGAGGTGAGTATATGCTAACTGATTTCATGAAGTTTTGTCAGTCTCATGGAATCAAGAGACAATTTACTACTCGTTATACTCCACAGCAGAATGGAGTAGCTGAAAGGAAGAATCGAACCATTATGAATATGAATTGAAGTATGTTGAAGGAGAAGCATATTCTGAATGAATATTGGGGAGATGCAGTTATTTGTTCAATAGATATTTTGAATAGGAGTCCAACTAAGAGTGTGAAGAACCAAGTTCCCAAGGAAACTTGGAGTGGGAAGAACAGAAACGTATCCCATTTGAGGATTTTTGGGTGTGTAGCTTATGCACATGTACCTGAAGAGATGAGGAGAAAGTTGGATGACACAAGTGAGAAATGTATCTTTGTTGGATACAATGAGGAGTCTAAGGCATATAGACTCGATAATCCCATCAACAAGAAGTATGTTATCAACAGAGATGTTGTGTTCAAGGAAGAAGAAGCTTGGGATGGTAGCATTGACAAAATTGTTTCAGGGAGAGTTGAAATATCCCATAAAGATAATGATGGAGATGACCAGGCCATACAGGATGAACAGTTGATTCCATAGTCACATAAAACTACAACAAGAAATCATGTAAGATAATTACCAGGAGTCACCCCATCACAACTTAGAACTCCCAGAACATATGAGCGTGGAGAGACATCAGGTGATGATGGACAACAAACAAGATCAAAGGTAAGTAATGAATCAAATCCTAAATATAATTAGAGCTCAGAAGAGTATAAGTTTAAGAGAATTGTATGAGAAAAATGATGAAGTAGATCAAGTTTCAAATTTTGCATTAATTACATATGATCCTGTAAATTTTGATGATGATATTAAGAAATAAGTTTGGGTAGAATCTATGAATGAGGAAATTGATTCCATAGAAAGGAATAACACTTGGGAACCTCTAGATTTTCCTCAAGATAAAAATTGTATTGGTGTTAAATGGATTTACAAGACCAAGTTAAATGTTGAAGGTGAAGTTGAGAAACACAAGGCAAGGCTTGTAGCTCAGGGGTTCAGTCATCAACCCGGTATTGATAAAGTAAGAATGGTGTTAGCCATTTATGCTCATAATTAATGGTGTATGTACCAGATGAATGTAAAATATGCATTTTTAAACAGTTTTCTGGAAGAAGAGGTTTATGTGAAACAACCTCCAGAATACAAGATTGATGGACAAGAAGGTAAGGTCTACAAGTTATAGAAAGTGTTGTATGGATTGAAACAAACACCTAGAGTATGGTACAATAAAATCGATGAATACTGGAAAGGTGAAGGATTCAACAGGATTCCAAGTGAGCCAACACTGTATACAAAGGTAAATCAAGAAGGTAAACCCTTGATTGTATGCTTATATGTTGATGATTTGATTTCACCAGAAATCTTTCAGTAGATGAGTTTAATACAACGATGAAAACCGATTTTGAAATGAATGATTTAGGCATGATGAAGCATTTTCTAGGCACTGAAGTAAATCAATCTGAAGATGGTATTTTTATTTGTCAAACTAAGTATGCAAATGACATATTGAAAAAGTTTAAGAAGGTGAAATGTAAACCAACTGTAAAACCAATTGCAACTGGCACAAAACTCAGTAAGAATGATGAGGGGTCGTGTTTTGATCTGAATCTGTATAAAGACTGGTTAGAAGTCTTATCTATTTGAAAGCAACAATACCTGATATTATGTTTGATGTAAGTTTGATTTATAGATTTATGGATTATATAAAGAGCATCCACTGGGAAACATGAACAACTAATTATGGTGTTATGTTGTTGGAACAACAAATTATGGTGTTATGTACACATCAGATTCATAATTTTGATTGGATATACTGATAATGATTTTGCAGGTAGTGTAGATGATAGGAAGAGCACATCAGGATATGTGTTCAGCTTTGGATCAGGAGCAGTAGCACGGGCTTCAAAGAAGCAACCCATTGTGACTTTATCATTTGCTAAGGAAGAGTATGTTGCAGCAACAATAGTTGCATGTCAAACTGTGTGGATGAGAAGGATTGTGACTGAGTTGTTGCATGAACAAGAAGAACCAACTTAGATTTTTTTTGACAATAAATCCACCATTACTCTGTCACTAATCATGTTTTCCACAAGAAAACTAAGCATATTGATACAAAATATCATTTTATTCGAGAGGTGATAAAAAGTGATGAAATTTCTGTAGAGTTTTGCAAATCTGAAGATCATTTTGCAGACATGTTTACAAAGCCCTTAGCAAATGAATTATTTGAAATTCACAGAAAGAACATTGAGGTTTGTGAACTGTAAAAATATTACAGAGTTTTGTTTTTGGGTGAAATGATTAAGGGGGATAATTTCAAAATATTAATCATTCTACCACCCAGAAGACGACTCATCTCAATTGATCGAATTTTGAAGAGTTACCATCACCCAGATATTAATTTCCACAGCCTTGACCGCCTTATCCATTTAATGATCGGAGAGTTACCACTTCCATGCCGTTTCATTTTTTATTGATCAAATATGAAAGGGGCAATGAACCATTAATGTTCTGGAAAAGCCAAATTCGATTTAGGTGCAGCAAAGGGGTAAGTTAACCAACTAATTGCATCTATATAATTTTTTATGTAATCGTGATTTTGTAATAGAAATAGACAGAGAGTTCTGAAGAGTGTTAACAAGAGATTTTATGCTATGTTCATTCTTGTTTCTGAGTTTGTAAACTCATGTTAATGCTCAGATTTATTAAGGCTCATACTTAGCATTTGATTTTGTTGTAACAAACTAATTCATTTTGTTGTAGCATGCATACTCTGTTTTCTATTTGAAAATTTCATTTAAATACATAGTATCAATCTTTGTTTATGATGTAGGAGTGATTCACTTATATTTTTGTGCAATAGCTATTTATTGTTTTTTGAAACACTTGCTGAAACACCTGCTGAAACAGTGGTTGAAACACCTGACTGTAGCTTACAGGTGTTGTTACATAGTGCTGAAACTCGTGTAGTAATTGTTCATTGTTGTCTGAATCACTCCCTTGCATCCTTCAATAAGGAGATTCATTGGAGTTCCATTCTGAATTTTTGTTTGATCCACAAGGAGTGTAGATCATCTTGGATTGGACCTGGTTTACTGGGATCAGGTCTGGATCTGTTAGTGTAATGTTTATGGTAGATCCAGTAGGGTGCGCGTGGAAGTTGGAATAGCTTGGAAGATGGGGTGTTAATTGTTGTGGCACTTTCTGGGGTTGTTCTTTCTATTTAAGTGTTGGAAGCTTCTCGTACTCTCTGGTACTCGGAGTGATTTGGTTCCAGAAATTTCTCACCAAAGATAGATTTCATTGCCAGTTACTGACTGGACGGTTTGTGCAAGAACAAGTCAGGTGAGTACATATCGCTGGCACGTTAATACAACAGAGATAGTCGCGAAGAGATATTTGACATTTTTTGAGAAGTTGGAACACAAGGATTGTTTCGGGTTTCTCTCGAGAAAATTCCTTCACATCGCATCACCAAAGAGTACGTACAGAGCCCGACATGAAATAATAGGTGTCGATAAATAGAATTATTGCAGCCTGCAATCCAAGAATGAATGGTGAGTGCCACATTAGCAGCGACTTGTTTCAGATGAAGGTTTATCAACTTGTTCACTAAAGGAATGAGATTTTTTTATGAAGTCTGAAGAGGTGGTTAGCTGCCTACGTGGGCCAGCTGGAGAAAAGGACGTGAATGAGTCAAAGTTTGAAGGTACATGATTAAGTTGAAACAAAAAAACATAAATTTCTAATGTTTGTCATGGTTGAAGAAAAGTGATTGGGTCCACATTTCTGTATTAGAAATGGGTTAAATGGACAAACCCTGCCTTAGTTGTCACTATTGTCATGTCATGTTCTCTTGTTAGTGGGTGTTTTGATTTTGGTGAATTGTAAATGGATGATACACATGGTGAAGCTTTATTTATTATGATATATGTTTCATAATATAGTGATGAAAAGGAGGGTTTGGATTTAGTTATTTTGAAATTTGATAATTGGAGAAATTAATTGTAAGGAGAGTTTGTCCTTAATGCTCATTGTTACACGACATTTTCATGTTTATGATAAGAGGTCTATAGAAAATACTAAAATACCAAAAAAGATTATGATCAAGTGAAATGAGATTTTTTTATGTGTTGGAGATCCATGTATTGGAATAGAGTTTGGGCCACCAAGTCATAAGGGATATGGTGTTGTTATGATCAAGTGAAATGTGATTTTTTTATGTGTTGGAGATTCATGTATTGGAATAGAGTTTGGGCCACCAAGTCATAAGAGATATGGTGTTGTTAGATGATATAATAAGAGTTGTAGCCGGGAATGTGGTGATGGCGTTTTGGATGTTGAGCTTCTTTGTGTGTTAAAGAAGTCTTAGGTGTGTTTATATATAGTTTATTTTTTATCCTATGTGTATCAAGGATGAGTGAATGGAATACATTCCATAGATCCATTATTATGTGTGTTATAGTGATTGGGTGTTAAAAGGTTCATTGATTTTGATATCTGTGATATGAGAATTACTTGGTGTGTTCAAGATGAGATGGATAGCTAGCTTTGTGTGTCCAAGATGAACACAAGATGTTTTGGTGTCGAGATGAGAACTCGACAACCTTAATTATGGTGTGTCCAAGCTACAAGATTTGGTTTTTGTGATGGATAGGTGAGTTCAAATTAACTAGGACATTTGGATGTGCATCCTCGTGATTGGATGCATAAGTCAAACTAACCATTTGATCTTGTTTGAGCATGAGAGCAGTTGATGTGCATCCACATGAAATAGTTCAGTTGACTCATTGAAGTGAGCACCTATTGTATTTCCTTGAAGGGGGGGTTTTCATCTGTATAAGGAGTTGTCAACACTTGGAGGAGTGGGCCATGTGTCAGATGAATGCTCTATGAGTGGACCATATGTTGGTTGCGGACTCAAGGTGATGTTATGAGTTCAAAAAACTATATGCAAGTTTCTCTCTATGTCAGAACGAGATAAGACTCAAGGGATACGTAACAACTAAAAGTGGGTGCAACTATTTCACAAGTTAGCTCTTGGAATTTCTAATAGAATTGGTTGCACATCCAAGGGGAGTTCATTAAGAAGTTGAATAAGCCATGAACTCAAAGGACTTCCTACTAAACCAAAGTCCGCAAAAGTTAGGTACCCATGTGTTTCGATGGATGGTTGTTCTATTATATCGTCTTCTACAAGTTTGTGATGTCTACAAGAATCAAATCCCTGGTTAAACCAAAATTTCAATGTCTAGGGGAGCATGTGTTGTGACCTGACCTGATAAAGATTGAGACAAGTACTCATTAAGGGGGAGTGTTGGAATTATTAACTCTTATTTGTCTTATTTAGATTAATTTTTGACACTTCATCACGTGAGAAAGTTGTGGTTTGTTGTTGTATTGGTCATTCTCAAGTACAATTTGTCTCTACATGAATATTGATTTTGTGTGTGTATTTTAGGAGGTTATTAAACCTAATTGGATATAATAGATTCCCTCCAACTAGTTGGCTCTTATTTTGATGTGTGATTGATATATTCTCTTCATTATTTGTTAGATTGATAAGAAAAAGTGTCTATCTTCAAACATAACTTGATATACTTATATGCTTACAATTAATTTTTAAATAAAACTCAACAAATTTTAATATGTATAAAAAAATGTATGTAAGAAAAAAGTGGCTATCTTCAAACATAACTTGATATACTTATATGTGTACAATTATTTTTTAAATAAAACTCTCAACAAATTTTAATATGTATGAAAACAATGTAAACATAACTTGATATACTTATATATGTAATATTATTTTGTAAATAGAACTCTTAACAAAGTTTTAATATGTATGGAAACAATGTCAACTCACCTCTTAGTTAACACGTTCTCTCACTATGGAAATTCCAAAACCTCCTTTGTAAGGTACACCCTACACAGCCACTTGTTCAAATGCACAAGGGTTCATACCCTAATGAGGAGGATATAACCATGGATACCACTTGCAATGTCTCATTTGTTATCTTTTGGTCAAACACTTATCAAATAATAGAAGGATTACCATAAAAAAAAATATTGTATACTTTATTTATCGATTCCAAAAAAGTGATTTGTTATCTTAACCATTTAAGTGATATGATAATTTTGGTTTAAATGTTCGACCAGAAATTATTGGATCTGTTGATTAGAGTGATTAAGTTTGTATAATCTCAATATCCCAAGGGGTTTTCAATAAGCTGAATCCACTTATGCATTTAGAAATGCAATTTAAATAACAAAAAAGTATGATTTCACCCAAATTTATATCACCATTTTCCAACTAAAAATACTAAAACATAAAAGTTTTAAACAGATTTAATATGATTTATTACTTAGACTAGTGATCTTCAATCCTAACAAAATGTTGTTCTCTTTATAAAATTCCTTTACATTCTCCTTCAACAAGTTTCTCTTATTGGAGATATAATAACCCTTTTGTTTTTAGTCAATGTGAAATGTTGTTCTCTTTATAAAATTCCATTACATTCTCCTTCAACAAGTTTCTCTTATTGGAGATATAGTAACCCTTTTGTTTTTAATCAATGTGAAAGGGTACAAACACGAATGGTGGAACAGTCAGGTCTAATTAAAAAGAATAAGCAAGAATGAGAATTAGATTGTTGCCACATGAAATGACAAAATGAGAGTGATCGTTAGCCTTAGCTACGTACTCACTCATCAAAACAAAAATAAAGAAATAGAGCAAAAGAGCTTGCAAGGGGGACTTAAAGGCTTAAGGGGAGAAAAAGAAAGCCTCTATTGGGGTATGCTTCACCTAAAGCCTATTATATGACAAAGTTAGGAGCAAAGATTTCTTTCGTAGAATCGTTTAGTTTATACACATCAATAGTTATGTTTATACATAACATTTTTTTAATTTATACACAACAATCCAATTAGTTTACACAACACTGCCTCATCCCACAATGCAAATTCGTCTCTATTTTATTGCAATTCATGGGGTTACATAACTCAATTCTCCTTTTAGTGTATCGTTGGCTTATGAAATCCTTGCACACATCCTATCTCCTCTTCAAATGGGATCGTGGGGTTGTAATAACAACGAATTGTTTTTTTGTTTGATCACTGGAATGGAAGGAATGCTCGAGGGTTGTGCAAATCACATGCTACAGACTATATACATCAAATTCCTTGTGCAAACAGTGACATTGTTTGTTGTGGGGATTTATTTAATTGTTGGTGCTAAGTAGTAGGTACCTACAACCATGTTTGCAAGTTGCGGGCCGATGTATATATGCCAAAGAGTCCTCATATCTATTTAACATCATCATAGATCAACACCTATATACATTTCAATATGTTGGATTATTACTTACAACAATCCTTTTATTGGGCACGTCCATATATTCATATATAGGATGCATGGTTGTATAATTAGTTAAAATTGTTTTTTATTAGCATATATATATATAGCAATATCGATGATTAAGATTCATTTAAATTTTTCATCTATTAAATACCTAGAAGGAGAAGGATTGAGAAAAAGAAAAATTAGGATGTAAGTGAACAATCTCATACAGCCAAGTGAAAATTAAAATATCTAATAAATCAATTACACTCAAAATAAAAATTACACAACAGAGATGAATGGGATGTCCAATTGAAATACTCTAATTTTGATTTAAAAATTCTATACATCAAATGCTTGTTTCTGATTAAAAAATATAGCACTGATACTAGGATCACCCCTATAGGATCATGGCCTTTTGTTGTTCTTGTACACAAAATTTGCTCCTTCAAGGCGGTTGCTTCCTTCTTTGTATGTGGGACGTTGAACTTAGAAAATTTCCCTAATTCGATAGGGAAACCGGACCAAATTCTTTTACTACTTGTGAACTGGGTTGCAGTAATACCTGTTGGGTGGTGACAATATATACCTTGCTATGACAATCAGAGGGAGATTTCTTAAGGGTTTGGTTTTTCATATTCCTGAAAATGCTTGAAAATCTCCTGTTTAAATTTAAACCTACAAGCTTGTGAGGTAATTTAATGAAACTTGTAACTATTTTTACTGTTTGGCTGAGCAATAAAGAGATATCATTGTACCCTATCTTCTTTTCTGTTGTTGTTTGATGTGTTATGTTCTCTATTTCTCTGTTCATTAACTTTGTTATGGCAGAGAAGGTTGTATCAGAGAGTATGGTCACTGGACAGATTAGGACGAATGGGATTTCCAGAGATCGATATCGCCGCTCTCAATCTTTCTCAGTCATTCTTCTCCCACCTTGGAGTCCATCGTGCGGGAGATCACGAGCACGATAGATTCCACGTGAAGACGCTCTCCATGGATTACCGCTCCAGAGAGCCGAAGGATTCGAGCTCCTATATCCACGTTATGAAGAAGAAGACCTTGCAGGGGTTGAAGAAAGCATTGACTTTGGCTGAGAATTGACCCGAGATCGAATCCGAGTGGAGGATTTTTTTTTTGAAGCTGGGGAAGTTTTTCCTGAACCACTTGATTCTCTCCTCCCCGGTCATGTTCACAGGGGTATGCTCTAAGCTTGGAACATTCCTTAAGGGTTTCGATCTGTGTGAGAAGGAAGGTGTGCTAGAACAAAATCGACTAAGTAGAGACGCGTGAGAAGGAAGGTGCATTGGGCGAAAATCCACTGAGCGTGAGCCCGCGGTGGTGGAAGGTGCACTGGGTGAGCAGAGCCGCGCTAGTTTGGAAATGTGCAGTGGATTGTCTATAACCTGCTCTCCAACGGCAAGGTCCTGGTCGACTTCTTGATGGTGTCGACGACACTGGTGATGGCCATGTTGACATAGAAAAAACGACATGTCACAACAATAGGCAATGTTTGGAATACCCTGGACATGGATCAAGTGCATGTGTTATCCAATATCAGATAGGAAAACAATCCACCGAGGACCGTGGTTAGGCTAGAGGTGGACGTAGTTCAGTAGAATGTTGTATGTTCTTGGCATCAGAAGCCGACGGAGAACTCACATCTTTTGCAAGAATGAGACGTCGTATGGAGTCATCAAGCAATAGTAGGCCGTTGGCATTTCTAAGGTAGAGATTGTTTTTCTTGACGAACATAGGGTTTCTGGATTTGAGGATGCCCGAAATGTGTTTGACGAAATTCCTGAATGAAATTTGGTACTTTGGAATGCCATGATTGTAGTTAATCATGAGTGTTGATGAGCTCACTCATATTTGAAGAAAGGAGAAAGGGTGGCTAGCGGTCCGTCTAAGGAAAGGCGGGAGGGGTTTTGAATGAAAAGAACAAGGTGGAGCATTGAAAGTGGTTTGGTTGAAATGAAAACTCATTTGGTTAGTTTGGTTGAAACGAAGATTCACTTGGTTGGCTTGGTCTGATTCAGTTAAGGAACAAAGAAGTACATCTTTTTGGTTATAGTTATGGAGATAATGGAAGTAGACTATGGATTTTACATTTTACAAAATTATTAGTAGAAGAGATATGTGCCTTAAACAATCAAAAGTTGTTTAAGATTGGAAAGAGAGATTTGTTTGCAAACAGAGGGAATTATTGTATGGTTTAAGGTAGTTAAACAATGGTACTAGATGTGTGATTTCTTGCTCTTAAGCTAAAATTTCTTAAAAAATAAGTATGATCATTATATTTACTTCAAAAATTTTAATGGCATATTCATTATCTTGGTGTTATATGTTGATGATATACTTATTGTAAAAAAAACATAGTTAAACTCAACAAGTTAAAGACCAAGTTGGTGAGGATATTTCTTCACATCCTTTAAAAACAATCAACAACTCTATACTCTTCCAAGCTTGTTGTTAGTAATTTATACTAAGTAGTCCCCACTAAAAGAATTAATGAAAATATTAAACAAACCAGCCAGCAATGAGGGTTCCATTCGTGACTCACCATGACACGTACAACTATGTCTTTACATCAATGTCTCTTCTTAAACACAACATTCATGGATCACAACCATAGCTCTAATGCCAAGAAATATAATATAATATGAAACAGAACAATTAAGTACATAGAACATAATTTATGAGAACACACTTACACACAGTCATAGCTCTATTATATAGAGTTATTCACATCCAATTATTTCATAATTTATGTCGTATAGTTGAGAAAATATCTCAACACAAAATAACCCAATCTAATTGAGATCTTATTACATTTATTGAAGTGTTATCTCCAAAATAAAAGTATTAGCAAAAAGAGAATGTTTAGGTCTGCTTTATATTTATATATATAAATAATTGGTTAGATCTAAGTTATCCAACCATATATTTTCAAACATATATAACACCTACATATATAATTTATTAATTATTTGCTCAATATATATTGACATTGGAAAATGAGTAGATTTTGGTGTCATCATTTCATAATCTTCATCAACTCAACACGCGAGTATTCATGATGTTGATATCCGTGTATGTACATATAAATCCAAAAACCCTTGGATGCGTGCAATTCTGCCGGGCAGAGTACAAACCAACTTTCACCATCAAATCAACTCAAGAGCAAAATTAATGGGAATCTTAAGTTTGTGGACCTTTCCTGTGCAACGCTTCTACTCTCACGCACACCCCTTTGAAGGCATACCCAGCTGCACAGTTAGTGTAGATTCAGATTTTGCATTTCAAAACTTGGGCGGACCGCACTAGCCAAAGGCTCTTGTCAATGCTTCATCACCACATACAATCTGAGTGCGCAGAAAAGAAAGGCCAAAACAGTGCGCAATCATTCAAATTACTCCCGTGCATGTGGCATGCTTTCCATCTTTTTGAGCTGTTGCAACAACGAAGCTTTCTATGAAATAGTCAAAACATAGTCAAAACATTTCGTTGTCAAGCATCGGCTCCAAGATCCGCCAAATCGCCGTGCTATGATAGGACAAGTGTCACGTCCCCAAAGTGTGCCTAGTTGAATTTTGCTATCATGCACATTTTTTGTTTGTTTGGATTACACCTCTTCACTTAGAGCATACTTTTTGTTTGTTTGGATTACACCTCTTTACTTAGAGCATACTCATACTCCGTTATAGGCTACCGACGAGTGACACTCCTACTCTAGTGCAACTATGTATACTTAGACGTTTATTAACTACTTTAACCCTTAGTCTCCATGAGAAACCAAGAGAATTGTTGAACAATCGAAAGAAAAACATAGAAATAGTGTGGGGGCACAAACCGTGCCCAACACTTGGCCAAGTCTTTGTTATTGGGAAACAGTTACAACATGATCACTACGGGCTCGTTTTACAATAGGACGAAATCAAATGAGTCACTTCACCTCACCAAAACACTCATACACAGATCGTCACCAAGTCTCTCCATTGCAATTGTCTCTGCAGCCACCTGCGATGCACCTCAGACGTGCCTCCAACTGTAGACTTGTTGTCTCTTCATTTCCATAGTCTCTCTCTCTTCATTTCCATGGACTTTGCAGATTCTGATTCTTCCTCACACATGCCTCCAACAAACCTGTGTTTCCATACTTAGCCAAAATCTACCCAAGAGAAGTTTGCCCAACTCTTTCCATTGAATCCTCCTCAAGGAAGCACAACTCTTCCCATGTGGAGTGACATGGCTCCTTGAGGGAGTTTCTCCCTTCATCTGCCTGAAGACCACAAATCTCTCTTGTTTTCATTGTCTTCCAAAACTTGTCTTCCTTGGTTTTGTCACCCTTGTTCTCTTATAAGCTCTACAAAGGTCACCATCGTGAACTGTTGCATCCTTTGGGGGGTGTCGCGCCATTTCGTGAACCCACGTCCAAAAAAATTGTCATGGCCCTTTGCAGACTCGGTCGCCCAATCGAACCCGTGCACTCGTCAATCATCATGCCCCTTGGGACCGACGCGCCCAACCTTGGTGCACCCCTCATGCCGACGCATCCCATCTGTCAAACTGACTTGTCCTCTTGGGTGCGCGCACCCCTTAGGTGAGTCAGGCCAACTCTCCTAAGTGCACCCCCCATGCCTTAGTCAGTTTTCCTTTGTTGATGGAGTGTCCAAGTATTTCCCTCAACTCTTCATCAAACCATCCATGTGTCGCAAGGAAACTTCGGTGAAGTCGTCCCTTGGAACGTCGCCTGCCTAAGGAACCCCAACTCTCCCCTATATGAAGACTTCTATCTCCTCATTCACACCGAGAGTTATGCCTGCTCAATTCGGATTGTAGTGGAAGTGTGTGTGCCCGAGCTAAGCTCCCGAGGCCTTACAACAAGTATGAAGTAGACGCTAGACTACAGGTTCAATTTCAACTCTTGTTGTTGCTGCGACCTCTAAGTAAACCATCTCAATCATGGCTGGTGCAATTTGTTGGTTATTTAATGTCAACATTGGAGTATAAATTAACGAGAACATTAAACACCATGCATTGGCTCACTTCCTCGTGCATCTTGTTCATTGGTGTTGTAGATTTTAACCTTGTACAATATTTTACTGCAGACAGATTTTCAATCAATCTTTCCATTATGATTATTAATAGATTTTAACCTTTCACAAGCAATCTTTCCTTATGATTATCATTTTCACAATCTCCATTATATAATCTTTGGCAATCAATTTTTCCTTATAATTATGATTTTTACAATTTTCATTATATTTAGTTTTATCAACTCATTTAACACAAAGTAAATCATTTCCCATTGAAAGTTTAACTAATTCCCAAATGTGATTTTTTGGTTTGAAAATATGATGCTTTCACCCAATTTACAATTTTAATTGTAGGCTCACAATAAAATGAGTGATCCTCTGTAAATTAAAAAAAATTAACAAATAAGATATAATTTTGTTCATTCTAGGTTACCTCATAAATCCCCCCTCTAGGCTTCTCATCTTCTCAGGCATTGAAATGGCCAATTTTCTTGCATTGGGCGATGTTGACAAATGTGAAGTGACATTGTTTTCATTCTTGGAGCTAGATGTTTATTTGAACCCTTCTAATTTTAATTTTACATGTCAATATACTTGATTTGCAACTATTTAGATTTCCCATTCCAATGTCATTTCTCTTCGTCATAAAAAAAATTACGACTTAATCAATTATTAAATTTTTTTTTTTTTTAAAGCTTCTATACTTTGTACATAGAATTCACTAAAATTCACTTTTCTCCTTTGTTTTCTATTTTTTTCTTTTTCCGCATTGAAATTTGCAATGCACCCAAAAACCTCGGAATATGCCGCACCTTGTTTCCTTTTATTTTATTCTTATATGCTTTGTATTTCTCACTTTAATCCACAAAAATACACTTTTCCCCTTTGTCATCTAACTTTCTCATTTTTTTTCTTTTGACACATGTACATATGCACTACACCCAAAAACTCCTAAATGTGCCAAACTTTGTTTCGTTTTACTCCAAGCCTCTCGCATAACTTTATTTTTTACAATTTTTGGTGGGTAATGATTGTTGAAATTTGGTTTTTACCCAATATCATAAGTGATCCCAGACATAATTTCCACATACACTTAACCTTTGTCTTTATCAATATAATGCATCTAACCTCTAGTATTTATAGCAAAGTTGGAGTATCCTAAGCCATAGATCATCATAACCAATCAAATACTAAGATTTCCCCAAGCAGCTTTAAGTGGATGATGATGTAAGCCACTATCACAATAAGAGGTAGTGGGATAGGTGTAATGAGGAATATAAAAAGTGGAGGTGGTAGTGTATGAGGGATGTGAGATATCCAACAACTCATTAAATGACCTATGAAATTAGGTCACCACTCACCAGTAACATGTTTTGGACAATTGACTAAGATGGAAACTTACCTAAGTAAACATAACATCAAAAGGTGTAAATAAATTAACACCCCCTTAAGTGAAATTTAGAAGAGTAAAAAAATAACTAATCCTTTGGAATGAGTCCCAACATAAAGGCTTGATCAAGTACTCATGTACAATCTATAAAAAAACATAAAATGAGGTATCATATGGACAATAATCCATTTTGTCAGAGTGTATGGGTAGCTATCCACTACAACCATTGAGTCAAAAAATGAATTAATGCTCTATACGATCTTCACTTTGAAAAAACGTTAATCTTGAAAAGAATGATGAATCATAATGAATAACTTGAGGAGCCATTGTAGACCAACCCTTCACAATTTGCCAAACTAGGTGGATGTAAATGATGATCGTGGATGTCAAATGATGGTGAAAGATGAAGGCATGCGTTGAAAAAGATGTCAATGTTGAGAAAATTGATCAATAAATTCTCTAAAGTGGCTAGCTCCAAGGATCACTAGACAAGGATGTGCACGATCCTAGAGACAAATGATTAGTAGCACTCTAAGAATATCTACATGAGTGACCCAAAATCCACTATTTGGATGACATGTCCAAAGGTATGAAAAGAGATGCACCAAAAATAAAGAAATTAAGGACAAAAATCTTCAATATGGGTCCCAACAACAAGGACATGATAGGTAAAGATAGTACAAATTCTCATAACTAGAGAAAATGAGAAACAAATGTAAGAAAAAACTTCTTCCAAAAGAGAGACAAACATCATAAAAACATTTGAATGGAGGACTCAAGTGGACCCTCTAAAGGAAGTAACACCAATGCTAAAAAGGATTTATAGTGGAAAGTGAAGAATATCCCATAAATATGGATTGAAGGGAAAGAGCATGAGGTCCATGGAATTTGAAATATCCAATCGGGAAGTATGAACAAAACTTTGAATAGAAGGGCCTAGTACCTCTAAGAGCATGGCTAGACTCCGAAGCAAAAGAGGATTGGTTATAGAGGCACAATAATGGACGACACTAACAACCATGACATGAATGATATAGACAAATAGGCAATGGTTAGGAACTAAAACAAAGGCATGCTCCACAACCATCAAATATGCAACTAAGGGTTGATCAACAAGGTGTGAATGTATGAGTATACCACCAAAGCATCAAACACAATCATCCAACAAAGGAGAAGTGAGACTCCCCCAAGAGAAGGGATCATGAAGATGAATCCTCCCAAGTTGATCTAATGCTTCGAAGTGGTAGGTGCAAATCTCCATCAATGTAATAAAAATCACAATGTGGAACCTCATACAATATGAGGTGTAATACCTCTAAATATTCTCACACACACAAAAAAAAAAAAACATAGTTGAAATTGCCCACTCTAATACAATGTTGAAATCATGATTTCCACATAAAATCAATGTTCATCTCTATCTATATGTGTCTCATACAATTACAAAGTATCCAACCTCCAACATTTAGAGAAGCACTACAGAGTCATAAGCCATCTAAATCATTATACGATCAAGGTATGTGATTCCCCAAAGTGGTTACAAGTGGATGATAATGCAAGCAAGTATCCTTATATATATATATAATGTAGTTTACATGTAATTTTTTAAAGTTATTATTATTAATTTTTTATAATTAATTAATACATAGATATATAAAATAATCTATTTTTAAGGTTAGGCGAAGTGTTTTACAACTCAGTTAGCATTATGTTAGATAAAACTACATTAAAAAAAATAAAGTGCTAAAGTCTATAGAGGTATACATACCCTAAACCATCTAGATTTTAACTTGTGACCTCTTAGGAGGAAACACATGTTCTTAACCATTAGGCCCACTCACGCTGTATATAATAATATTAAAAATAAAGTGCTTGATTAAAAAAGACAAAAAATAAAACAAAAATAAAGTCAAGTGAATTGAAAAATAATAGTAATAAAAATAAAGTCACC
>ML811136.1:75750-91653 GCA_009831015.1 Picea engelmannii | reverse complement strand
CATTCCACATACCACCAGAAATGGAATGACAAACACTATTCATCTAGGATAGTTTCACCAACAATTTCATTGATCTTCATCTCATTATTCCACATACAAGCATGGGTCCTACAACCATTCTTCTAGGATAACTCAATCCGTAAAGCGTCTTCCCGTGAGGGATTTCACCATAAGGGGACCACTTTGGAGTTCATCCATTTGTGCACCTTATCAATCATTATAAGACAATAATGAGAGCATGGGTCCTCCAACTATTCTTCTAGGATAACTCAATCCGCAAAGCGTCTTCCCGTGAGGGCTTTCACCATAAGGGGACCACTTTGGAGTTCGTCCATTTGTGCACCTTATCAATAATGATAAGACAATAATGAGTCATATATACACTTTTAAACAACATTATATACCAATGAAACCACATCGATCCATATTCATCATGTATCAATGACAACTCATTGATCCATCTTCATCATATCAAAGACAACTCGTTGATCCATCTTCATCTATGAATTCTCATCAAGGAGAATACATATTATATTACATCAATCATCAATCAATCAATCAATTGACATCAATTAATCACTTGACATCAATCAATCAAACCATTGGCATCAATGACAACATGATCCAATAGAAATCATCGAAGTCACGAGTGTCGAATTGGATCTTGACCGTTGGTCGAAAAGGACATGTGGTGCAAGATCCAAGAGTCTGGGGACTTAGTTATTTAGGATATTTACACCAAAAGGAGTCGGTAATCCCTGAAGCCAAGAGCCACAAAGTAACGAGGACCATGGATCTATTGATCCACGTGGATAAATCTCAGTTGTGCAGTGGGAGTGACATGGCCCACTGATGTCATCCCGGGTGATGTGGATCCGCAACCAAGGTGCCACGTGTCACCCATATTTGTTCGATTCACCCATCCCTTGTGCCTATTATACCAGGACATGTGTCACCCCCTAAGGAGGACACATGTCACCGCTTGACCCTTGTTGCATGTCAACTGTTGAATCGTGCCCACCAGGCCAATAGGGTTGGTGACGTGTCAGGGACTTTGGAAGTCTGGATAGTTTCGGGGGTTTGAAATATTCGAATGTAGTATAATAAAAAATGATTCAATAAGAATCAATGAATTCCAATCGCCGAAGGGCCCAAGGTATGAGGTGTGAATTCAGGAGGTTTGAGAATAGGTCGATAAAGGGAAGTCTAACGATGATCACCGAACGTCGATCACTGAAGGGATAAGGCCACGTGGTGATATTTTGGGACTTCAGAGATTTGGAAAAATGTGTGTTGCGCATAGATTGACGAAAACCCCTCCTTAATCATAGGATCTCGACAGAGGACATGGACCGTTGATCTCCTCCATGGTTCAACAATCTGAGAATTTGACAAAAATTTTGGAACTCCCAAAGTCTGGGAACTTTTGAAGTGTCGAAAACCTTTGCTAATGAAGGTTCTTAGCTCCCAGTTTTCAACCCGAGGTCACAAGGAGGACCCCACTAGCTAGTTTAATCACGTAGTGAGAGATGTAAAACTCGGGGAAGTAGAATGAGATTATTTTTCTTAATTAAGGAACCGTAAATGAACCAGGGAAAGCGAAAAATTGATGTTGCACCCCTAGAAAGATTATTTAGGGGTTGGGTGTGTTACAAATTGGTATCATAACATGGAAACTACACTTGGCTTGCTTGGGCTCATGCATGAGTCACATAAAAATATTATTAGAGAAATTATGGGGTATCTCTCTACCTTGCCCCCCTCTATAAGAAACCTAATTGAACTTCTACTAAAGAGAGGAACGAAACCTTCTACTGTTGATAGATGTTTTGGAAGTCTACACTATAGGTTGCTAATGTTTCCAAATAAAGATTTGACTTCACCTTGCAATGATATGTCTTTTTCATGAATTGGTAGATTAGTAACTAACAAAAAATGTTTTATCTGCATGAAGTCAGTGAACAACAAGAGAACTACAATGTAAATGATGGTGACACATCAAAAATTGGGGGAGAGCTCCTACAATAGAGAGGAAGAATATGATGAAAGGAGGGTGGTGGAAACCTCTCCAAATTTGGCTAAAAATGTAAGAAGCCTCATGGAAAAATTACAGAGTTATAAGGATGACAATAAAAGGTTGATCAAGGAGAAGGAAAAGAGGACATAAATTAATACAGTACTACTACAAAGTCTATGAGATATATAAATTCAACTACAACATGGTCCATCTACCAGTCATGTGGACATGAATCATACTAAGAAAACTCCAAGTCCACCTGAGATACAAAAAGTATGGTCCTGAAAGTGGCCACACCAGGAGGAGCACCTCAAAGAAGGCCCGGCATGGAGACAAGAGGAATTCAATGGAAGATTCCTCTGGTGAGGACACTGACAACTCCAAGGAATATTCTAATGGAAAACTAGTTCCCATTCTTAGACAAGAGGAAAGAAGAGGAAACCTTCCAAGAGTTGTGACCTTGAAGAATTCAATAAATCCAAACCATCCACCTTCGATGGAGAGATTAAGATGGGGGAAGAAGAAGAAGTTTTCTACTCAACTTGAAGAAGTACTTCAGAGTCCATGACTACTCTGAAAAATTAAAGGCTCAGATAGCCATTTTCAACCTGAATGGGAAAGCTTCCATTTGGTGGGAGGACCTTAGGAATGTGAAAGGAGTACATGAGAAGGAATTGTCATGGAAACAATTTGATAAATACTTCAAGAATAAGTACCTGTAAGAAAATTACTTTGATGGAAATACCAAGGAATTCTATGAACTCAAGCTGGGACAACTCACCATAGATGAGTATATCAACAAATTTCTCAAACTGATGAGGTATGTGTCCTACATAAAGGATGAAAAGGTAAAGATGCAATTATTCATTGGTGGCTTACCTCAGTCCTACTGGGATAGAATTGAATTTGATGAGCCAAATACCTTAGAAGATACTATTCGAGAAATAAGGTATTGCTGTGAGCAATTCAAGAGTAAGACAAAACCCCGTGAAGACTGGAAGAAGAAAGACAATTCAGGATTCAAGAATAAGAGGTTTAAACCCTCAAAATTTAAGAACTCTAGTAAGAGCTCTAGGATGAGGCTTCCTACCAGAAGTGTGTCTCAAAATGTTTTCCCATCCCAGAGTGGGAATAAACCATTCAGAGCAACTCCAAGTAAGACTGATAACACGAAGAGAGAAAACTTGAAATTTTGGGTTGTGGGAAGGAACATATGTTGAGGGACTGTCCACATAGGAAACAAAACCCTGGGAAGGTCTAAAAAGTCCAAGAGGCTACCACAATCAATGATGTGGCTAGGATCATGCCACAAATTTATCAAGCCTTGGATAATAGACAAGTTGACCATCAAGCTTCAGTGGTGGAGATGGAAGGTACGATTGCCAACCATCCTATTTACATTTTAATTGAGAAATGGAAATGATTTCTAAAACGATTGAGAAACGTAAATTGAAACAAGTTAAACATGTTAAATCATGGTTGTACAACTAGCCATTGGAACCAAAAGAAAAGTAACAAAGGTCATACCAACATGCCAATTTTTCATGAGTGGGTTTCCCACACAAGAAAACCTAAACATACTTCCTCTAGGAGCTTATGACCTATTGATTGGCATGGAATCGTTGGCTTCCCACAAAACTAAGTTGGATTGTTATAGTAAAAATTTGGAGTGTGAAAATGAATAAGGAAGAAGGGTAACCCTACAAGGGATTCAAAATCCTATCTCAATGAGAAAAATATCAGCTCTCCAAGTGAAGATGTATTGCAGAAAGGGATGTCCCTTGTATGAAATACAAGTACTTAACTCTATTGAGAATGACAAACCCATCTTAGAGAACCATCCCATATTAAGAGAATATAAATATGTATTCCCAGAAGAGGTACCAGGTCTACCTCCAATAAGGGATATTGACTTTTCAATAGAACTTGTACCAGGAGCAATGTCAATGTCTAGAACACCCTATAGAATGAGTACACCATAGGTAGTTGAGATCAAACTCTAGCTAAGGGAGGTGTGGGGCAAATGATACATATGGCCTAGTGTGTCTCCATGAGGAGCACCAACCTTGCTAGTGAAAAAGAAAGATGACACACTCAGACTGTGCATAGATTATAGACAACTCAATAAGATGACCATCAAGAATAAGTATCCCTTCCCAAGGATTGATGAATTGTTTGACCAATTAAGGGGTGCTACCATCTTCTCCAAGATTGACTTGAGGTATGGAATACCATCAGGTTCGAATTAAATATGAATATATCCACAAGACAACCTTTAGGACAAGATATGGTCACTATGGATTTGTGGCGGTTCCATTTGGGCTTACCAATGCACAATCCAATTTTATGTTCTTAATGAATAACGTATTCAGAAATTTCTTGGATAGGTTTGTATTGGTTTTCCTTGATGATATCCTGATCTATTCCAAGAATAGAGAAGAACATGAAGAACATCTCAAGATACTACTTTAGGTATTAAGAGAATATCAACTATATTCTAAGCTTGACCCTGACAAGATTAAAGCCATCATGGAATGGCCTACCCCAAACGATGTATTTGATATCAGATCCTTTATGGGCCTAGAAGGATACTATAGGATATTCATAAGTGGATTTTCCAAGATTTTTTTCCCAATCACCTCCCTTCAGAAAAAGGGAGTTAAATTCATTTGGACATCAGAATGTGAGGAAATTTTTCAAGAGATGAAATATCTTCTAACCAATGCACCTATACTGAATATTGCAGATCCAAACAAAGACTTCCTTGTGTGTACAGATGTCTGCAAGGAAGGTCTCGTAGGAGTCCTTATGAAAGAAGGACATGTCATTTGCTACGAATACAGAAAATTAAATGAGAATGAAGTCAATTATGTGTCCCACAATATGAAATTAGCTTCCATAGTGCATGATTTAAAGATGTGGAGGCATTACCTCTTAGGTAAGATATTTTTACTTATGACAGACCATAGTGGGTTGAGCTATTTGTTTGACCAACCGAAACTCAATGTGAGACAAGATAGGTGGATGGATCTACTTATTGAGTTTTATTTTGAAATAAAACATATCAAGGGAGAGGCAAAAAGGGTGGCTAATGTCCTTAGTAGAAGTATGAAATTAGTTCACTTGGCAGTTGTAAGCGCCAGTGAATCAGACATCAAAGAGAGAGTCAAAATTGCATAAGAGACAGATGCATTTTTAAACATAGTGACATCTGATCCAGGTGGATATTGGTGGCCACCCACCTATTCCACTTGGACCCCCACCATTGCTTCTTTCAGTTTTTCAGTTTCCGCACAGTTTACTATTTTTAGCAGTTTTTCGAGTCCTGAACTTTCGGATCCGTTTTGAAGCCTTAAACGACATTTTTTTGGAAAACAGGGAGCAACATGTATCGTGGATCAATGTTTCTCACCCAAAATTTGTATTCCTCGGATAGATCTTTCTAACGAGGTATGGAATGCGTCAAACGGAGATCATATGCCAAAGTTATGTCCCCGAGAAGTTGATGTACCAACTTACCCAAACGGGGCCCATAGTCTTGGTGTTTCATCTCCTAGGGTTAGGTCTTTGGATGTTTAGGGTTTTTCATTGTTTCTCAATAATAATAGGCCTTGGAGCCTCATTGTAACACAGTTCAGAGTCCAGTAGCCCCCACATCTCTTCTTAGAGATAAGCTACCAATGCCCTAGCTAGTTTATTTCCATTCTGTCTGTAAGCATATTTCAGTCATTTGTTATTAATGAAATGAAGTCTTATTTCCGCTGCATATCTGTGTTTATGTGTATTTCTGTATTTCATTGTGTTCCTACATAAATTCGGATAAGTGGTATCAGAGCGGTCTACTCATTCTCGATCCTTCTTTGCATGTCCCCAACGAGGTCAAGGTATAAGGAGTTGGGGCTCGATCTGGTTAAACCTTTGCAAGATCAGCCTCGCAAACCCTGACAACCACCCATGGGGGAAGAAAAGAAAGATGAGGGAGTAGGAGATCCTATCAAAATGTTGCTCAAGGAGGCCCTTGAGAAACAAAGGAACGCGATGATGAACAACTTTGCTTAGATTCTTCAACGGATTCCCACTAGCGGTGCATCGACATCCAAAAGCCACTCTGTAGGCGCCACTCCTTTTAAGGTACAAGTAAACTTTGACATTTCCATATTTGAGGGCCAAATAGATGCAGATGCCGTAGATAGATGGTTGAATCTGTTAGAAGGATATTTCTCGGTTCATGACTTTTCCAACCGAGAAAAGATTATTTTCGCACTCCTCAAAGCCGCCCCCCATGTCAAGGACTGGTGGGAAACCTACTCAGAGCAACAAGGCGAGGGAGAACCCTCTCTGTTCTCGGCTGCACCCACTTGGGATTCTTTCAGAGACGCTATCAAGGAACAATATTATCCCGCAGGGAGATATGAGGACAAATACATACAATGGAATACACTGTGGCAGCAAAGGGACCAAGATGTGCATGAGATGACGAATCTGTTTCATACCCTATGCACAAAGTTGGGTATCAAAGATTCAAAGAAAAATTTAGTGTTAAAGTACCGAAGTTGTCTGCACAGATACATTCAGCAGGAAATGGAGTTCCTTGAAATCTCCTTGCTTGGTGTGGCATACCGATATGCTGCCAAGATTGAGCAGAAGTTCAAACAGAAGAAGCGAGACTTTGGGTCTGCAAATCAGAAGGAAGGGAAAGGTACCCCCAAACCGAAGAACAAAGGACCAAGCCAAGGCAGGGAAACCTAGGACAACCCGCCAAAGCCACAAGAAAAGAACAACACCACAAAGCCAAAAAAGGACACGGGGAAGTGGTGTGAGTTCCATAAGAGCTCCACTCACAACACAAGTGAGTGTCGGGCCAAGCAGTCACTGGTAGCCGAGTTGAAGGCTTTTGAATCGGATGCATGCTCTGACTCTGAATCTGAACCTGACAAGGGGAATGAAAGGGGGAAGAATATTATTGATGCGGAGCCCAATGCCACTGTTGCCACCACGAAGATCCAGAAGGAGGAACCAGAAGATCCAGAGGAGGTGGAGTGTCTCCTCAATTCAAAGATGTGGGTAAAGGGTTCCCTGTTGCAGTTCATTGTCGACAGCGGGAGCCAGAAGAACCTCATCTCGATGGAGTTCGTGAAGCGGTTGGGCTTGCCGACCATAGCACACCCACAACCATACACCATCGAGTGGTTGCACCCAGGACGAGACCTCCGCGTTAGTCAACAATGTCACCTCCCCTACAACATCAAGCCCTTCACGGATGAGGTATTATGTGACATTGCTCCTCTTGATGTTTCTGATGTATTATTAGGCCAACCGTACTTGTGGAAGTGACATGCTATGTATGAGTCCAGGCCTCGTGTTGTTATTATCACTTTGGGCAATAATATGTACAGGATACCGGAGATAGCACCACCTACCACCATCTCTTTGGTTACTGCAAAACAATGTAGTAAGCTCATTTCCAAAACCAGGAAATTTATTTTCCTAATGATCTGCCCTCAAGGAAAGAGGAAGACTGTGGCCATGACCTCCAGACAAGGCCCTACTACATGAAAACAACACATGGATAAGGTCATGGATGAGTACGAGGACATCTTCACCTCCCCCGCAGGGGTGCCTCTACACTGCCAGGTCAAGCACCCCATTAATCTAACCCCATGTGGGTCGCTGCCCAATGGACCCATCTATCGATGCTTTGTTCTGGAGAATGACGAAATCAAGAAGCAGATTCAGGAGCTGTTGCAGAAAGGTCACATCAGGCCGAGTCCATCACCCTGTGGGAGCCTGATCGTGTTGGTGAAGAAGAAGGATGGGAATTGGAGACTCTGCATTGACTATCGGGAACTGAACAAGATAACTGTCCGGAATAGGTACCCGATCCCACGGATTGATGACCTTCAAGGGGGCACAATATTTCAGCAATATCGACTTGAAGTTTGGGTGTCACCATGTACCAATCGAACCCTCTGATGTGTGGAAGGCTGCATTCAAATCCAAGGAGGGCATTTTCAAATGGTTGGTCATGCCTTTCGGGTTGACGAATGCCCCTGCAACCTTCATGAGGCTAATGGATGACATCATGTGGCCATTCACCAACTCATTTGTAGTGGTGTACTTGGATGACATCCTGATCTTTAGCCAGACTTGGGAAGAACACCTCCACCACATCCGACAGGTCCTCCAAACACTGCGACAACACAAGTTGTGTGCCAATTTGGAGAAATTCACTTTTGGCATGACCCAGGTTCAATATCTGGGATACATTATTGATGAGCGGGGGGTGCATGTGGATCCAGCAAAGATCCAAGTCATTCGGGATTGGCCAGCCGCAACCACCCTAACAGAGCACCACAACTTTTTAGGTCTTGCCAATTTCTACCGCAGCTTTGTGTTGGGATTCTCTCATATCACTTGGCCCTTGAGTCAAGTCACCAAGGGAGGAGCTAAAGAAAAATTCTTTTGGTCTGAATCTCAACAAAAGGCATTCGAGGAGTTTAAGTATCGCCTCTGCTCTACACTAGTGTGCACATTACCAGACTTACAACAACCATTTGAGATCGAGACAGATGCCTCTGACTATGCTATTGGGGCAGTCCTTACTCAACATGGGCATCCAGTGGCATATCACAGTGAGACACTTTTCGACACAATCCGAAAGTATCCCACTTATAACAAAGAAATGTATTCCATTGTGCAGGCTTGTCGGCAATGGAAGCATTACATTTTGGGAAAGAAAACGGTCATCCACACAGACCACCGACCCCACCAGTTCATAGAAACACAAGAGAAGTTGCAGAACGATCGCCATCAAAAGTGGTCCACATACCTGCAACAATTTCATTTGAACATTAAGTACAAAAAAGGCAGCACCAATAATGTTGCAGACTACCTCAGCCGACCACCCATCATGGCGCTAACCACTGTGCTCAACTCTTGTGGGCACAAGACTTGGGATTGGCCGCTTCTCTAGACAAGTGATCCAGAATTCGGCCACACATACAATACACTCTTGGAGGGTAAGCAAGTTCCCAATTTTCACCTCCAGGATGCCCTGCTTTGTCACCTGGGACACCTTTGTGTTCCTGCAAGCGAGCGTGCCAAGATGATTTGGGAGGCGCACTACAGTCGGGTCACTGGGCATTTCGAGGTCGAGAAAACCATGGCAGTACTACAAAAGTATTTCTATTGGCCAAACCTTCGACAAGATGTCGAGAAGTACATCAAGTCCTACACTGCTTATGCCATTGCCAAACCGACCATCAAGAAGCAAGGCCTCTATACTCCGCTTCCTACCCCCAGTCAACCTTGGGAATCCATCTCTATGGATTTCATGTAGGGCCTTCCTTCTACTAAGAATGGAAATGACTGTGTTTTTGTGGTCGTCGACCGATTCTCGAAGATGTCCATTATGATGGCCTGCAAGAAGAATATCACAGCAGAATCCACTCCTAAACTTGTCTTTGAATGAGTGTGGGTAAAATTTGGGATCCCACAGTCTATCATCTCAGATCGGGACAGTAGGTTCCTCAGTACATTTTGGTCCAGTCTCTGGTCGATGTTGGACACCAAGCTCACCAAGTCCACAACTTTCCATCCGCAAACTGATGGCCAGACAGAGGTCGTCAACCAGATGATCCTACACATTCTGCGCAATTACAATTCAAATCATCCATGCACATGGGATGAGATCCTCCCCTATGTACAACACAGATACAACCAGGCTCTCCATAGCTCAACCAGCCATAGCCCCTTTCAAGTGGGCTTGGGATTCCAACCACTATGTCCCATTGACATAGCCATGCCATTTGTGGCTACGCAGGAAGATTCAACTCATGTATAGTCTGAGGATGACAAGGAAAACAACTTTATTGAGAACATTCAAAACATCCACCAACAGGTTCATGACATCTTGGACAGAGCCAATGCTAAGTACAAGCAGCGACATGATCAAAATCGGGTGCCACACAAATTTCAGATGGGCGACAAAGTGTGGCTGCATTTGCAAAAGGAGTGCCTCGCTGGACCCCACTGCAAGCTTCATCCACTCTGATATGGGCCATACACCCTCACAAAGGATGTAGGGGAAAATGCCTTTGAGCTCAGCATTCCACCATTCCTTGGTCTGCACCCACTGTTCAATGTGGATCACCTTCGGCCCTACTTTCCACCTCTATTAGACACATCCAACATGACAAAACAACTCACATCAACAGAGTTAAATCTAGACTGCATGGAACAAGCCAGAACTGATCAGATCATGGATACACAGATTAAGCACACCTAAAAATAAAGGATACCACTATATCGAGTTGTCAAAGCAGGCCAACTCCTTCACCAAGGCAAGTGGCTCACCAGGGACCAAGTTCAACAGAAGTTTCCTCGTCTCATGGAGGAACTCAACACAATGGGGACCATTGCTTCCTAAGGGGGAAGGAATGATCCAGGTGGATATTGGTGCCCACCCACCTATTCCACTTGGACCCCCACCATTGCTTCTTTCAGTTTTTCAGTTTCTGCACAGTTTACTATTTTTAGCAGTTTTTCGGGTCCTGAACTTCCGGAGCCGTTTTGAGGCCTTAAACAACAATTTTTGGGAAACCAGGAGGCAAAATGGATTATGGATCGATGTTGATCACCCAAAAGTTGTATTCCTTAGATATATCTTTCTAACGAGGTATGGAACACATCAAACAGAGATTGTATGCCAAAATTACGTCCCTGGGAAGTTGATGTACGAACTTACCCAAACGGGGCCCATAGTCTTGGCGTTTCATCTCCTATGGTTAGGTCTTTGGATGTTTAGGGTTTTTCATTATTTCTCAATAATAATAGGCCTTGGATCCTCATTGTAACACAGTTCAGGGGACAGTAGCTGCCACATCTCTTCTCAGAGATAAACTACCAGTGCCCTAGCTAGTTTATTTCCATTCTGTCTGTAAGCATATTTTATTCATTTGTTATTAATGAAATGAAGTCTTATTTCCGCTGCATCTCTGTGTTTATGTGTATTTTTGTATTTCATTGTGTTCCTACATAAATTCAGATCAGTGGTATCAGAGCGGTCTGCTCATTCTCGATCCTTCTTTTCTTGTCCCCAACAAGGTCAGGGTATAAGGAGTTGGGGCTCGATCTGGTTGAACCTTTGCAAGATCAACCTCGCAAACCCCGATGACCACCCATGGGGGAAGAAAAGAAATATGAGGGAGCAGGAGATCCTATCAAAATGTTGCTTGAGGAGGCCCTCAAGAAACAAAGGAACGCGATGATGAACAACTTTGCCCAAATTCTTCAACGGATTCCCACTAGCGACGCATCGACATCCAACAGCCACTCTGGAGGCGCCACTCCTTTTAAGGTACAAGTAAACTTTGACATTCCCATATTTGAGGTCCAAATAGATGCAGATGTCATAGATAGATGGTTGAATTTGTTAGAAGGATATTTCTCGGTTCATGACTTTTCCGACCGAGAAAAGATTATTTTCGCACTCCTTAAAGTTTCCCCCCATGTCAAGGACTGGTGAGAAACCTACTTGGAGCAACAAGGTGAGGGAGAACCCTATCTATTCTTGGACGCACCCACTTTGGATTCTTTCTAAGATGCCATCAAGGAACAATATTATCCTTTGGGGAGCTATGAGGACAAATACATACAATGGACTACACTATAGCAGCAAAGGGACCAAGATGTGCATGAGATGACGAATTTGTTTCATACCCTACGCACAAAGTTGGGTATCAAAGATTCAGAGAAACATTTGGTGTTAAAGTTTTTCAATTGTCTACACAGATACATTCAGGAGGAAATGGAGTTCCTCGACATCTCCTCACTTGGTGTGGCATGCCGATCTGCTTCCAAGATTGAGTAGAAGTTCAAACAGAAGAAGCAAGACTTTGGGTCTGCAAATCAGAAGGAAGGGAAAGGTACCCCCAAACCATAGAACAAAGGACTAAGCCAAGGCAGGGCAAACCAAGACAACCTGCCAAAGCCACAAGCAAAGAACAACACCACAAAGCCAAAAAAGGACACGGGGAAGTGGTGTGAGTTCCATAAGAGCTCCACTCACAACAAAAGTGAGTGTCAGGCCAAGCAGTCACTGGTAGCCGAGTTGAAGGCTTTTGAATTGGATGCATGCTTCGAATATGAATTAGAACCTGACAAGGGGAATGATAGGGGGAAGCATATTATCTATGCGGAGCCCAATGCCACTGTTTCCACCACGAAGATCCAAAAGGAGGAACCAGAAGATCTAGAGGAGGCAGAGAATCTCTTCCATTCCAAGATGTGGGTAAAGGGTTCCCCGTTGCAGTTCATTGTCGACGGCGAGAGCCAGAAGAACCTCATCTCGATAGAGGTCATGAAGTAGCTGGGCTTGTTGACCATAGCACACCCATAACCATACACCATCGGGTGGTTGCACCAAGGATGGGACCTCTGCGTCAATCAACAATGTCGCCTCCCCTACAACATCAAGCCCTTCACGGATGAGGTATTATGTGGCATTTCTCCTCTTGTTGTTTCTGATGTATTATTAGGCCAACCATACTTGTGGAAGCGACATGTTGTGTATGAGTCCAGGCCTCATGTGGTTATTATCACGTTGGGAAATAAGATGTACAGGATACCGGAGATAGCACCGCCTACCACCATCTCTTTGGTTACTGCAAAACAATGTAGTAAGCTCATTTCCAAAACCAGGAAATTTGTTTTCCTGATGATCTGCCCTCAGGGAAAGAGGAAAACTGTGGCCATGACCTCCAGACAGGGCCCCGCTGCATGAAAAAAACATATGGATAAGGTCATGGAGGAGTACAAGGACATCTTCACCTCCCTCGCAGGGGTGCCTCTACACTGCCAGGTCAAGCACCCCATCGATCTGACCCCAGGTGCGTCGTTGCCCAATGGACCCATCTATCAACGCTCTGTTCTAGAGAATGATGAAATCAAGAAGCAGATTCAGGAGCTGTTACAGAAAGGTCACATTAGGCCGAGTTCATCGCCCTGTGGGAGCCTGATCGTGTTGGTGCAGAAGAAGGATGGGACTTGGAGACTCTGAATTGACTATCGGGCACTGAACAAGATCACTGTCCGGAATTGGTACCTGATCCCACGGATTGATGACCTCCTGGACCAACTCAAAGGGGTGCAATATTTCAGCAACATCGACTTGAAGTCTGGGTATCACCAGGTATCAATCGAACCCTCTGATGTGTGGAAGACTGCATTCAAATCCAAGGAGGGCCTTTTCGAATGGTTGGTCATGCCTTTCGGGTTGACGAATGCCCCTGAAACCTTCATGAGGCTAATGGATGACATCCTATGGCCATTCACCAACTCATTTGTAGTGGTGTACTTGAATGACATCCTGATCTTCATCCGGACTTGGGAAGAACACCTCCACCACATCAGACAAGTCCTCCAAACACTGCGACAACACAAGTTGTGTGCCAATTTGGAGAAATGCACTTTTGGCATGACCTAGGTTCAATATCTGGGATACATTATTGATGAGTGGGGGGTGCATGTGAATCCAACAAAGATCCAAGTCATTTGGGATTAGCCAGCCCCAACCACCCTAACAGAGCTCCACAACTTTTTAGGTCTTGCCAATTTCTACCGCAGGTTTGTGTTGGGATTCTCTCATATCACTTGGCCCTTGAGTCAAGTCACCAAGGGAGGAGCTAAAGAAAAATTATTTTGGTCTGAATGATCCAGGTGGATATCGATGGCCACCCACCTTTTCCAAATGGCTCAAAACAGTTTTCTGGCCATTTTGGCAATTTACTATGTTTAGCAGGTTTTAACTTTCGGGGCCATTTTGAGGGTCCAAATGAAGGTTTTTTGAGATAGAGGTTCTCAATGATATTTGAAGGAATAATTGAGCCCCCAAAATGAATATCCTCGACAATACCTTTCCAATGAGCTATCGCATGCCTAAAACGGAGATTGTATGCAAAAGTTACGACCCCGGGAAGTTGATGTACTCACTTACCCAAACGGGGCCCACATGACTTTTGGCGCTTCATCTCCTAGGGTTAGGTTTTTGGATGTATAGGAATTTTGGAATTCCTGTTTATTGCAAAAGGGCCTTCAGAGACTCGTTGTAATCATCTTCTTGTGAATGCAAGTAGCCGTCACATCTCTTGTCAGAGATAAGCTGCCACCATTCCAACGAGTCTTTCACTCTGTATTTTTACAATCTCTGTACATTTCTCTGATTAATAGAAATCGTGTATTACTGTATATCTATTTTTATGGTTGCATCTCTGATACATTTCTGTTATATTATTGAATATATGCAATATCTTTGTGCATTTCTTTATTATATCTCCGCTCTCATTTCGTGCCGAAAATAATCCGGATCAGTGGTATCAGAGCAGGTTGCTCTTGATTGTTTTTTAGTGCATGTCCCCAATGCGGTCTGAGTATATAAATTTAGTTCTCGAGCTTGTCTCTCTCGAGTAAAATCTCTCTCGCACACAAAATAAACCCTCAATGGCGGAAGAAAAGAAAAACGATGGAGCAGACGATCCTATCAGTCTGTTGCTTGAGCAAGCTCTCACGCGATAAAGGGACAAAATGATGGAGAATTTTTCCCACATCCTTCAACGCTTGCCGATAGCATCAGGCGCATATTCATCAAGCGACCACTTTGGAGGCACCTCTCCTTTCAAGGTACAAGTTAATTTTGATATTCCCATATTTGAAGGTCAAATAGATGCAAATGCCCTAGATAAATGGTTAAATCTGCTAAAAGGTTATTTCTCTGTTCATAATTTTTCAGACAAGGAAATGATCACCTTCGCACTCCTTAAGGCTCTCCTCCATGTCAAACATTGGTGGGAAACTTACTGGGAGCAGAGTTCCATAGAGGATTCTGGAATATATGGGGCCGAGCCCACTTGGGAATTTTTTGTTGATGCGGTAAAGGAACAGTACTACCCTGTTGGCAACTATGAGAACCAGTACATGAGATGGACCACACTACGGCAAGAGAAGGGTCAATTAGTTCCGGAGTTCACCAATAGCTTCCATACCTTGCGCACCAATTTGGGTATCAAAGACTCTGAATGACATTCGGTTCTAAAATACCGTGGGGCTCTACACAGATACATCCAAACTGAAATGGATTTTCTGGACATCTCATCACTCGGTGTTGCCTATCAATATGCTGTTAAAATCGAGCATAAATTTAAGCACCAGAACAAACTAGAGTTCGGGTCTAAAAATCCACAACAACCAAAGTATGACAAAGACAACCCTAACAAACAGTCTCCCAAAAACCAGTCCAAGCCACAGGAAAAGAAGGGTCATGGGAAGACAAAGAAGGACACCGAAAAATGGTGCGATTTCCACAAAAGCCCCTGGCACAACACCGACGAATGTCTCTCAAAACAGTCATTGGTGGCCGAGATCAAAGACAATGAGCCGAACCCTGATTCAGAATCTGATTCTGAAAATACTGGTAAAAGACAGATCATCGACGCAGACCCCACTGCTATTGTCGCGATCGCAGCAATTCAACCAGAAGAACCAACAGATCCAGAAGAGGGGGAGTGCCTTTTTCATTCACAGATGTGGGTGAAGGGGACCCCACTGCATTTTATTGTTGATAGCAGAAGCCAGAAGAACCTCATCTCAACAGAGGTTGACAAATAGTTGGGATTGTCGACAACACCACACCTGCAACCATACAGCATTGGGTGGCTTCGCCAAGGACAAGATCTTCGTGTCAGCCAGCAGTGTCGATTGTCATACAACATCCAACCCTTCAAGGATGAGGTATTATGTGATGTTGCCCCACTGGATGTTTGTGATGTTCTCTTGGGCCAGCCATATATGTGGAAACGCCATGCTATCTATGAGTCTCGACCCCGTAGTGT
>ML811136.1:52531-73946 GCA_009831015.1 Picea engelmannii | reverse complement strand
TTGAGATATCCTTGGGGAAGGTGAGGATTTTCCTCCTTCAGTTGAGGATCTGCCCTAGGATCATGGCTGGACTAGGGATTCGAATCCAACTGCCTTCCAAGAATGAAAAGAAGCTTCCCCCATTCATCTCAACAGCTTAACAATCGTCCAGAATAGGTAGCGCTCCCTCAAAAGGGCCATCAGAGCGTTGTAGCGCCCATGAGTAAGCTTTAGGGGGCGCTGGCGCCCTCAAAATCTATAACGCTCCTTCAAAAGGGCCTGGAAGCGTTATAACGCTCCCTGATAGTGTATGAGGAGCGTCGGCGCTCCGAGATAGTGTAAGGGGGAGCGCTCCTCTCCAAAACTCAGTTTTTGAGGTGCTTTCAGGTGGCAAAAGGTTGTTTGACTTCAGTAGATCAGTTCTCCTCCTTCAAATCAGTCATGTGAGATTTTATAAGTGTCTCCTTAGTGTCATTATCATGACAGTATGTCTGAACATCCTTTGTGACACTAGTGACCAACTTGCGACACTTGCGAAAGTTGATGCGACACTTACGACAATTGAGAGGGATAATGCGACACTCATCCAGTTGAGCAATTTTGACGTCTAACATATGCTATTGGGGCAGTCCTTACTCAACATGGGCATCTAGTGGCATATCACAGTAAGACACTTTTCAACACAGTCTGAAAGTATCCCACTTATGACAAAGAAATGTATTCCATTGTGCAGGCTTGTCGGCAATGGATGCATTTCATTTTGGGAAAGGAAACCATCATCCACATAGACCACTGACCCCTGCAGTTCATACAGACACAAGAGAAGTTGCAGAACGATCGCCATCAGAAGTGGTCCAGATACCTACCACAGTTTCATTTGAACATTAATTACAAAAAAGGTAGCACCAATAATGTTGCAAACTGCCTCAGCCGACCACCCATCGTGACGCTAACCACTGTGATCAACTCTTGTGGGAACGAGACTTTCGATTGGCTGCTTCTCTACACAAATGATTCAGAATTTGGCCACACATACAATACGCTCTTGGAGGGTAAGAAAGTTCCCAATTTTCACCTCCAGGATGCCCTGCTTTGTCACCTAGGACACCTTTGTGTTCCTGCAAGCGAGCATGCCAAGATGATTTGGGAGGTACACTATAGTCAGGTCACTGGGAATTTTGGGGTTGAGAAAACCGTGGCAGTACTGCAAAAGTATTTCTATTGGCCGAACCTTCGACAAGATGTCGGGAAGTACATCAAGTCTTGCACTGCTTGCGCCATTGCCAAACCGACCATCAAGAAGCAAGGCCTCTATTTTCTTCTTCCTACCCCCAGTCGACCTTGGGAATCCATCTCTATGGATTACATGTCAGACCTTCCTTCTACTAAGCATGGAAATGACTGTGTTTTTGTGGTCATCGATCGATTCTCGAAGATGTCCATTATGATGGCCCGCAAGAAGAATATCATAGAAGAAGCCACTGCTAAACTCTTCTTTGAACGAGTGTGGGTACACTTTGGGATCCCACAGTATATCATCTCATATCAAGACAGTAGGTTCCTCAGTACATTTTGGTCCAGTCTCTGGTCGATGCTGGACACCAAGCTCACCAAGTCCACATCTTTCCATCCGCAAATTGATGGCCAGACAGAGGTCGTCAACTAGATGATCATACACATTCTGCGCATGTATAATTCAAAGCATCCACGCACATGGGATGAGAGCCTCCCCTATGTACAACATAGCTACAACCAGGCTCTCCATAGCTCAACTAGCCACAACCCCTTTCAAGTGGGCTTGGGATTCCAACCACTATGTCCTATTGACATAGCCATGCCATTTGTGGCTACGCAGGAAGATTCAGCTGATGTCCAGTCTGAGGCTGACAAGGAAAACAACTTTATTGAGCACATTCAACACATATTCCAACAGGTTCATGACATCTTGGATAGAGCCAATGCTATGTACAAGCAGCAACATGATCAACATCAGGTGCCACACAAATTTCAGGTGGGCGAAAAAGTGTGGTTGCATTTGCAAAAGGAGCACCTCACTAGACCCCACCGCAAGCTTCGTCCTCTCCAATATGGGCCATAAACCCTCACCAAGGCTGTAGGGGAAAATGAATTTGAGCTCAGGATTCCACCATTCCTTGGTATGCACCCAGTGTTCAATGTGGACCGCCTTCGTCCCTACTTTCCACCTCTATTTGACACATCTGACACGACAGAACAACTCACATCAACATAGTTAAATCCAGACTGCATGGAACAAGCCAGAACTGATCAGATCATGGATACACAGATCAATCACACCCAAAAACAAAGGATACCACTATATCAAGTTTTCAAAGCAGGCCAACTCCTTCACCAAGGAAAGTGGCTCACCAGGGACCAAGTTCAATAGAAGTTTCCTCATCTCATGGAGGAACTCAACACAATGGGGACCATTGCTTCCTAAGGGGGGAGGAATGATCCAGGTGGATACTGGTGGCCACCCACCTATTCCACTTGGACCCCCACCATTTCTTCTTTCAGTTTTTCAGTTTCCTCACAGTTTACTATTTTTAGCAGTTTTTCGGGTCCTGAACTTCTGGAGCCGTTTTGAGGCCTTAAACGACGTTTTTTGGGAAAATGGGGAGCAACAAGCATCATGGATTGATGTTGATCACCCAAAAGTTGTAGTTCTCTGATAGATCTTTCTAACGAGGTATGGAATGAGTCAAACCTATATCGTATGCCAAAGTTACGTCCCCGGGAAGTTGATGTACCAACTTACCCAAACGGGGCCCATAGTCTTGGCATTTCATCTCCTAGGGTTAGGTCTTTGGATGTTTAGGGTTTTCCATTGTTTCTGAATAATAATAGGCCTTGGAGCCTCATTGTAACACAGTTCAGAGGCCAGTAGCCGCCACATCTCTTCTCAGAGATAAGCTACCAACGCCCTAGCTATTTTATTTCCATTCTGTCTGTAAGCATATTTCAGTCATTTGTCATTAATGAAATGAAGTCTTATTTCCGCTGCATCTCTGTGTTTATGTGTATTTCTGTATTTGATTGTGTTCCTACATAAATTTGGATCACTTAAAGAAAGATCTCTTAGGGCTGAAGTATGAAGGTTATCAGATGTTTTATGATGGCATGTTGACTTAGAAGGGAATATTATACATTCGAAATTGTAACGACTTGAAGAGGTTCATAATGGATGAACTGCACAAAAGACCATATATTAGTCATCATGGTTATTAGAAAATTATCACGGCCATTAGGACGTTATTCTATTGGCCCAGAATGAAAAAGGACATAGCTGATTACTTAGATAAGTGTTTAGAATGTCAACAATTCAAGGAAGAGCACTAACACCTAGCAAGGTTGTTGCATCCCCTACCAATTCCCGAATGGAAATGGGAAACCAGCTACACGGATTTCATCCTAGGATTACCAAGATCAACCAAACATAACGATGCCATCATGGTAGTTGTGGACAAATTGAGAAAAGATGTTCAATTCATACCTATCAAGTCAACCTGCAAGGAAGTATATGTTTCCAACATCTTCATGAAAGAGATATTCATGTTCCATGGCATGCCTAAGGAAATTATATCCGACAGAGATACAAGTTTTACTTCAAACTTTTGGAAATCTTTGTTTGTTGGTTTGGAAACAAAATTGCTCTTTAGTACAACCTATCATCCTCAGACCGATGGGAAGACATAGAGGGTAAAACAAGTGTTAGAAGACATGCTAAGGATGCATGTAATGCATCAACCCAAGAAATGGGAGGACTACCTACCACTAGTAGAATTTGCTTACAAGAATGGCTATCAAGAGTCATTAAAAATAAGTCCTTTTGAAGCCCCCTATGGAAGGCAATGCTAAAAGAAATGGAACAACAAGTGATTCATATCAGGAAAAATATAAAGACAACCCAGGATAGACAAAAGAGCTATGAAAACCTGAAAATGACTCCTAGAGTTCAAAACAGGAGATCATGTGAATCTCCGGGTTAGACCCAGGAGAAGCTCCTTGAGGATGGGACCTTATGCCAAGATGGAAGCTCAGTATTGTGGACCCTTTGAATTTTTTTATAGAGTGGGACCAGTAACCTATCAGCTAGCAATTCCTTCCACAATGAAGGAACATAATGTTTTCCATGTTGCTTTATTAAATAAGTATGTACATGATTCTAATCATATTATTGATTGGTCTATGATTCGGGTGGAATCCGAGGGAGAGTTCTTGACAAAACCTAAATGCATAATAGACGGGAAGGAAACCCCACTTAGGAACATAACCATTGCACATGTCAAGGTGTAGTGGAAACACTTTGGCCCAGATGAGGCTACATGGGAAATGAAGGATGCCATGAGACATGCATATCCATTTTTGTTTACTTTTGTACATACAAAGCACATCGGCAGATAGAACATAGAGGACAATGTTCCTTTAAGTGGGAGGGGATTTTAATACCCTTGTTTTCCCCAGTTTGTAAATATAACTATAACTGGTCAAAAGACTATGGCGGTCTAAATATGTATGAATGTTTGATTTGATGAACCCTTGTATAAAAGGGCCAACATATGAATTTATGTTATTAATAGAATTTGAATGTGTTGCACAACCATTGAAAGGGGGAAAGTTTGCCAAGATAGACCATGAATTCTATGAGAGAGATGGTGCAGGGAAACCAAGTATGGTTGAGATGATCCTCACCAGACCAATACCTATTGGGAGTAATTTCTCAGCAATCCTCTGACCCATAAATGAATTACTAGTCAGGCTGGTAGTTAGAAGGCCATCCTCAATAGTTAATGAGGAGATGGGGCAGGGTAACCATCTGTAAGAATGCTAGTCCTGGACACGAATTAGGATTTGGACCCACACAACCTTGATGAGGAAGGAAATAAATGAGGTAATTCAGTGACAGAGATGGATCTGCGAGATAATAGAGTAGATAAAACACTCTCCTGAGAAGAGTAGTGAATAGACTTCGATTCTGAAGTTGAGAGGAAAAACATGAGAAGTAAGCTTGAACTGTATGTAAGAATCCATGGGCATGGTTTCACTACAAGCTGATAAATGAGGCTGAAGAGTGACTGAGGAAGTACTTGTGCATACCTCCTTTCTTGGGGTAGAGAAAACCAGACACCGGTTCCTGTGGGAGAAGGAGAGTAACCTTCGTCCCTGATTGTTGTGGAGAAAATAGAAAGAATCTGTCTCAGAGCATCATGGTCTAGCTCGGGGGTGGCCAATGGTAAATCCATCAAGAGTGACTATGCCTATGGTTGGGTGGAAACATGCACTCCTTTCAGTAGTTGCTTCACATTTTCCAGTTCTGATAAGTATTTTCATACTTTGTGTATTATATTGGATGCGATGATGAAATGCTTGTGTTTATGATTCAGTCTCTCAGTATTTGAACAATTATTAGAAATTCTCTTTGATTTCTGTAAACTATTATATCTATGTGATCTTGGAGTTATCTCAGTTTAACTGATAGAGAGTCATGGGATGTGAGTCCGCAGGACAGTCTGGGTAGGATCGACTGAAATGTCTAAGTCCTACAAATCCTTTGAAGTTTACCTTAGCAGAAATGGGTGTTTCCCTTCAGGATAATCATCCATCTAACCGAGGGCTCATGCCCATGTCCTTAAACCCTTTTATACTAAAGGATTAGTGCTTAGCCCCTATAATTTCCAAAGTTCCCATGTGACCAGGGGCTAGGAACCCTGTGCTAGCCCAAAAGGAGCTAGCCATTTTGGCTTCGGGACTTCAGGACTTGTGAATCAACAATCCTCGAAAGTAGCCAAAGGCCAAAGTCATGAATCGACGAGGACCGTCGATCTGGGGATCCATTCTAGATCGCTCTCAACTTTTAGATCGGAGATAGGAAGGGAGGCGTTAAGCACTTCGGTGAAGTCTTACTTCAGGAGATTTGGAATGGTCTAACGCCAAAACTCGCGAATGCCAAAGTCGCAGAGTTAATCTAGATCGTTGAAACCGGAGGGACACGTGTCCAAAGATCAATGATTATATGGGAGTCTTGTTATTCAGAGATATATAAACTCATGATTTTTCCCTAAGCTCTTCTATCCAGATTAAATCCTGGGCATAGACGCTAGGCACACATAGCGACAGATTTGGTGTGGTTCGGAAGGAAATATGGGAGATACACACCGAAATAATGAATTTCAAACTGTCAAAGGTATGTGGACCATCGATCCTCACATCCTTCGAGATCCTTTCGATTTTTCGATCTAAGGGACCCACCCTCGACTACCCAAATAATTGGGAACGTGTTGTAGATCGACACGTGGCCCCTACTTGTTCCCCATCAAGTGTCGACTGTTGAAATAGGATTTTTGGATGAGGGGCTTACGTGGAAAGCGATCTCATATTCCAAATATTTTGTACTTCATAGGAACCCAACCAAGATTTTATGAAGTGTGAAATCACCAAAGTCGCGAGTGCCAAATTGGATCTTGATTGTTGGTTGAAAAGGACACGTGGCACTAGATCCAAGAGTCTGAGGACTTAGCTCTTCGGGGGATTTACATCGAGAGGATTCGGTAAGCCCCAAAGCTAAGAGATGTGAATTAACAAGGACCGTGGATCTTTGGATCCACTTGGATAAATCTCAGTCGTGCGGTGGGGGTGACATGGCCCACTGACCTCATCCTGGGTGACGTGAACCGGCAACCAAGATGCCATGTGTCACCCATATTTGGCAGATTCACCCATCCCTTGTTCCTATTAGACCTGTACATGTGTCATACCCTAAGTGGGACACATGTCACTTCTTGACCCTCACTGCATGTCAATTGTTGAATCGCTCCCTCCTAGACAACATGCTTGGTGACATATCCGGGATTTTAGAAGTCGGGACAGTTTCGGGGGTTTGGAAGATTCGAACGTAGTATGATAAAGAATGATTCAATGAGAATCGTCGAAGATCCCAAACCATGTGGCATGAATTTGGGAGGTTTGAGAATAGGTTGATAAAGGAAAGTCCAATGATGATCGCCAAACGTTGATCATCGAATGGATAAGGCCACGTGGTGATATTTCAGGACTTCAGATATTTGGAAAAAGGTGTGTTACATTCATATCTTCGAAACTCCCTCCTTAACCATAGGATCTCAACGAAGGACGTGGACCGTTGATCTCCTCCATAGTTCAAAAGTTTGAAAATTTGATAACACTTTTGGAACTCCCGAAGTCTAGGAACTTCCGAAGTGTTGAAAACCTTTAAGAACAAAGGTTCTTAGCTCTCGGTTTTCATCCCTAGGTAACAAGGATGACCTCGCTAGTTGGTTAAAATGCGTAGTGAGAGATTTAAACCTTGGGGAAGCTAAATGAGAGGATATTTCTTAAGTAAGGGACCAGAAATGAACCATGGAAAGAGAAAAATTGATGCCCCACCCCTAGAAAGACTATTTAGGGGTTGGGTGTGTTGCACTTCACTTAGTGGATAAGACCACTTTAATTAGGCCTAGGGACCGACTTCTAAATTAGCATGATATAATTAGGGTTTCATCAATCCACAAAAGGGGATTGATCTAAGTAATAATGACTCAATAATAAATAGAATACACTTTTCCGTTACAATATTTCGACACTCCCCCTTAACAAGAAGGGTATTCTACAACATCATCAGGAGAGAGAGGGAAACAACATCAACAACATTTGGAAAAGTGACTGGCATATCTATAAATCATCAAAAGTTTTTCTCATCATCAATATCATCATCCACAATAAGGAGTTGTAATGGCATCATGATCATCTGCATCAACATCAATTAGTACATGATCATCCACAGTAACAACACGAAGATAATACAACATCAACAACAACATCATCACACCACAAAGGGTGGAGAAACAACAACATCACAACAAGAAGGATGGAGCAACATCATCATCACAACATGAAGGCTAGAACAACATCATCACAACATGAAGGTTATAGAAACAAAATCATCATCATCATGGGGCAACAGAATGAGGTAGATGTTAAAACATTTTATGGTACTCTCATAGTCCCTAAGGAGCTGCATAAGAATCATAAGATTCCCTAGGATGTAAAATCCTAACAGAGCTACCACATGGTACTCTAATGGACCATCCTTACCGGACCTTCGACATCTACCCAAGAATCATAAGATTCCCTAGAATTATAAAAATCCTAACATATCTACCACTAGTGACCATAGATAGCATATACATGCATAGGTACTCTAACAGACCGTCCTTACCAAACCTTCGAGATCTGTCCAGGGATGACCAGTCCCCTAGGATATAAAATCCTAACTGAGCTACCTGCTACTGGTCAGGATACCGTAATATCATCAACATCACTCCCCCTTTCGAGGGAGGTCCTTTCGGACTATACCAAGCTTGTCTTGAAAGTGCTCAAACTTTACACAAGACAGAGTATTGGTCAACACATCTGCAACCTTCTCATCTATGCCAATATATTGGAGCTTTATGGCTCCCGTTTGCACCATATCAAGAATGTAGTGATACCGGATTTCTATGTGCTTTGACTTGTAATGGAACAAAAGGTTCTCTATCATCTTTATGCAGCTCTAGTTATCACATAGAATCACAGTTGCTTCCATCTCCAGATCAAATAGACCTGTCAACAACTTTCGTATTCATATGGCTTCACAACTGGCGTAACATGCAACAATGTATTTTGCTTATGCTGTGCTGAGAGCAATACTAGATTGCTTCCTACTCTACCATGAAGTCATGGATGACCCCGGACTGAAACAACATCCTGAAGTTTTATTTCTGTCAGAAAAACTTTGTAATATACCAGATATAAAATGTATGTAGAATAGAAATAAAATGCTAGTAATGGCAGAATAACAACAATATAACTAGAACATTCACCACAATAACACTAAAATGATATAAGAATAACAACAGAAATAACACTTTGAATCTGAAAGAAATGTTCACGGGCCTCTTCGAGGGGGCAACCTCCAGTTGAGACAGGCTCTATTACAATAATATCCAAGCTAGGGTTCTCATACCCTTGACTCCTATTTATACTAAAAAGAAGCATCTAGAGGAAGATCCTTCTAGAAGCGGAAGCCTCTATTAGGTCTTCTTACATCCGCCTTATTCTATTTTATTGAAAGGCCTTATTAATATTGACCTTTATTACATCTGAATATATTGTTCTACCTATGTGCGGGTTAGGACCCTAACATGTTCACCCCCTTAAAAAAAAACCTTGTCCTCAAGGCTTGAGATGAGGAAATTGCTGCATAATGGTAGTTGGTTCCTAAGTGGCGTCTATTGGAGTTGCATCTTTCCACTGGACTAGCACTTCCTTGATGGTTCTCTGATGTAGGGGATGCTCACACTGGTCCAAAACTACTTCTGTTTGTAGACAAATGGATCCTTCTTTATTTAACTCTGGAAGGTCCGTTTGAATTTGGAACTTAGCTCCAATAACCTTCTTTAAGCATGAAACATGAAAAACAGGATGTAGCTTCAAATGGATGGGCAAAGCTAACAGATAGGAGACTTGTCCCACACACTTGAGAACGGTATAAGGACCATAAAATTTGGGCGCTAGCTTCTGACAATGCTCAAACTTGAGGGAAGTTTGCTTGTAAGGTTGTGGTCGAAGAAACACCTGATCCCCTTCTGCAAATTAACGTTCAGAGCGACCTTGATCTGCTTGTTGCTTCATGCGATTTTGTGTCATGACCAAATTCTCTTTGAGTGTACGAAGAATAGCCTCTTGAGCTATAATTGTTAGGTCAACTGCCTGGACCTTCGAGACACGTGGTAAGTATGAGAGAACTGAAGGTGGCTTATGTCCATATACCGCTTCAAAAGGAGTCACATGTGTAGCTATATGGTATGAAGTGTTGTACCACCATTTAGCTAGGGGTAACCATTGAGCCCACTGATTTTTCTTTTCTGAGGAAAAACACCTCAAATATGTTTCCAAACATTTGTTGACAACTTTTGTTTGGCCATCATTCTGGGGATGATAAGTTGTGCTGAGATGCAATTATGTTCCTTGTATCTTGAACAGTTCTTGCCAAAAACTACTTGTGAAAGTTGGGTCGCGATCAGAAACAATAGAGTGTGGCATGCCATGAAGCTGGAAGACCTGATCCATGAAGATTTGAGACACCGTGGATGTTGTAAACTGGTGTTGAAGGGCGCAGAAATGGGCATACTTGGAAAGGTGATCAACAACCACCATGATGACGAAGTTTTTTCCCAATTTGGGTAAGTCGGTAATAAAATCCATAGAGATATCCTTCCAAATAGCAGGTGGAATCGGGAGCGGTTGTAGTGTGCCCGACGATTTGACTGTTTCTCCCTTGTTGCATTGACACACATCACATTCAGCTACAAAATTATGAATGTCCTGTTTCATACCATCCCAGAAAAAGGAACATTTGGCCCTGTCATAGGTTTTGGTGAACCCGGAGTGCCCTATTGTGGGTGTAGCATGAAGCTCAGAAAGTACCATAGATTTAAGATTTGATTGTTTACTTAAATACAAATGACCTTTGTATAGAATTTCCTCATGGAGCCAAGAGTACCTTGGGGAAGCTGGAGCATTGGACTGCAATTGCTGGATCAACTACGAACTTTTGGGATCTTGTAGCCATTCTTAGCGAACGACTTGGAGCCAATCTGGTACAATGAATGAAAGAGAAAAAAGGGATCCTTGATCTTCATATTTCCGAGAAAGTGCATCTGCAACCACATTGTCTTTTCCTTTCTTATAAATGATCTCATAATCATATCCAAAGATTTTAGTCACCCATTTTTGTTGTTCTGGGGAGGAAATGCATTGTTTCAGAAAATACTTGAGGCTTTGATGGTATGTCTTAGTTTGGAACCATTTCCCCAATAGATAAGGATGCCACAGATCCACAACATGTAGAATAGCCAACATTTCCTTTTCATAGATGGATTTGCCTAGATTTCTTTCAGATATTTGCTTGTTGGTAAAGGCCAAAGGTCGACCCTCTTGCATAAGAACAACACCAATTCCTTTCCCTGAGGCATCACATTCCAACACAAAGGTCTTTGTGAAATCGGGAAGGGTGAGGACTGGAGTGGTGCACATGGCCATCTTCAAGGTTTGAAAATATTGAGCAGTGGTTGGAGTCCAGGTGAAAGAGTTCTTTTTGAGGAGATCAGTGAGAGGTGTTGCAATCTTCCCATAATTCTTAACAAACTTGCGATAATACCCTGTTAAGCCTAGAAATCCATGCAAACTCTTAAGAGTCTTTGGGTGAGGCCAGTCTTTCATAGCTTCAATATTTTTAGGATCCACCCTGACACCATCTTTGCCAACCAGATGACCCAAGTATTCTACTTCTGAGGCGCCAAAAGCACATTTAGATTGTTTCAAGAAAAGTTGGTTCTGAGAGAGTAGATGGAGAACTTGATCCACATGAGCAAGATGGTCTGTCCAGGTTTTTCTATAGATGAGGATATCATCAAAGAAAACTAAGACAAAATGGCGGAGAAAAGGATGGAAGACATGATTCATGAGGCTTTCGAAGGTGGAGGGGGCATTACACAAGCCAAAGGGCATGACCAAAACCCCATAGTGGCCCTCATGATTTCTAAAGGAAGTCTTGGGAATATCTTCCTCTTTCATACGTATCTGGTGGTAGCCCAAACGAAGATCCAGTTTAGTGAAGAATTGGGTGCCACTCAATTAATCCAGGAGGTCATCAATGACAGGAATAGGGAATTTGTCTTTGATGGTAAGTTTGTTGAGGGCGTCGAAGTCAGGACACATTCGCCAAGAACCTTCTTTCTTCAGGACTATGACCACTAGATACGAATAGGGGCTCGTACTAGGGCAGATAATGCCTGCATTAAGGAGTTCCTAGACCATTTTCTCAATTTCATTTTTTTGGGAAAATGGGTGACGATACAGATGGATATTGGGAGGAAGGCTTCTTGGTACAAGGGAAATGGAATGATCATGAACACCACAGGAAGGAGGGAGGCCATGGGGAGTGGAAAAGACCAATTGATGTTTAGAAAGGATGGCTTGGAGGTCTTGCGGTACCGAGGGTGTCTCCGTTGCTTGTATGGCATGGAGTTGGGCGATAACACCAGAATGACCCTTTTTGAGAATATTTTCCATGCGATGGGAACTAATGATCTCAGGTGAACCATCGGTGATGCCTTGGAACTTATAGGTGGCCCTCCTGGTTGAATTGCATGGTTAAGTCTTCAAAATCCATGAGAATGGGACCCAAATTCCTTATCCAGTCTGCACCCAGCACAATGTCACAACCTCCCATGTCGATAGCAAACATATGGGATTTCAGGTGGTAGTCACCAATTTGGAGATGCACATTTTCACAATGCCCTCCACATTTCATGGAACCACCATTGGCAATCATGATTTGGAAATTATTGATGACATGGATGTAGCAATGAGTTTCTTGGGCAATGTGGCAATGAATAAAATTATGGGTGTTGACACTATCAACCAAAATGATGACCTTTTGATGCTTGATGTAACCGATTAGCTTAAGGGTTTGGGGAGCGGAGAATCCAGTGAGAGCATTGAGGGAAATGACTAGTTCTACTTTGAGAGGGTCTGAGGGAGGGGTTATGTCAGTGGATTCAGGTGATTCAGACATAGAGGGGGTTTCTTCATATTCTTTCAAAATCTCCTCAGAGATGGCCATAAAAATCTTTTGTGGTTTACACTTGTGGCCCAAGAAATATTTGTCATCATAGTTATAACAAAGGCCTTTGAGTTGGCATTCAACTATTTCAGCCTGAGTCAATTTTTGGATCTTTAGTGGAGCAGAGGCAGTAGTGGGATTTACTGGTTTAGGGTGAGGGATGAAGGAGGGTTTGCAGTTTTGAGAAGATACAACCTGTTGTTCTTCTTTAGCTCTTTTGGTATCCTCCACCCAACTCTCAGGCCGAGCCATTAGGACATGGGCCCGAATTTCATCCTTGAGGCCGTTGATAAAAAACTCTCAGAAAAAGGCATCAGACATGCCCTCTATTCTAAAAGACAAGCGCTCAAAGGTAGCTATAAAGTCTTACACTATTCCTAATTGTTTCATCTTTGTCAAATGGACCAAATGGTTGGTTTCGGTGTCAAAGAATTCATAAATCTCTGCCACAAATTGTGTCTAAACAATATACCCTTGACAATAATTTTTTCTCCATTGCCACCATTGCCAACGTTCTTGATCTAGATGGAGAACACCATACCGGAGTTTGGCCAAGTCATCTGTAATGTTGTATAAAGAGAAGTAATGTTCCATTTGGGTTACCCAACCAGTGGGGTCCGAGCCATAAAATTATTCACAACCACCCGTGGAAGGCATAGGTCACGTTGAAAGTGATGGTTCTACAAGGTATGGGAATGAGAGGAATGGTCACCTTCAGTATGTGGGGGTGAGGAAGAGGAAGGGTTATCTATAGGGATATGCAGTTTGGTGCGAAGTGCCAAAAAGAATGATTCAAGCTGGGTGGTGAGGTCTTGTTTGATTTCTCCCATTGAGGACTGCATGGTTGTATTGATGGCAACAACATTGGCACTGCATTGTTTCACTTGTTGTTGGGTCTCAATGAGACCAGATTGCAAGGTGTTGAAGCGATCTTCCAAGTCTCGGCTACGAGTATGGGCCATGAGGATGGGGGAACTAAAAAGGGGCAGGCGGGGTAAAAACGTTTTTCCAAAAAAATGATATGGATGAATGTGATAAGGGTGAAGAGATGAATCCAATGGAATAGGTCTGAAATAATGGTGAAAAAATTTCCAGACTTTTTTTTTTCTTTTTTTTATGGAGTTATACTTCGATCTGAACAATACTGCAGAGAGGAAATGCCAAAATGTTTAACCACAAATAAATGTGTATTTACTTGGCAACCTAAACACATTTGTGTGACAATAGATCTTGTATGTTTTAATTTGTTTATGTTTCTGTCCCCAAGGGTTAGGTATTCAAGGGCTCTACAGATAAGGGTTTTCCCTATGCTATATCTCTCTGATATACGTGCGGGGTCCAACAATAGTACTCGGTCCAATATCTCAGGGAACTAACTAAGGAGGATAGACTGTACCCTTATTCGTACTACCCGACTACCTAGGTACTAGAGAGTATCTTCCCGAGGACTGTTCTTGGTGACACTATAGCAGTCAGGCGGCCGATCGGTTTATCTAAAGAGAGCTTCAGGTAATCTAGGTCAATCCGTACACAGGTGTTGTCTGATGCACTACCACTCGAAGGGGTACCAACAGGGGTTACAAGGGTGGCCAACAGATGTGCTCTTAAGTACCACTTGTATTTCCTGTGTGTATGAATCCCTCGACCGCGGGTTTATGCGTGTAAGGATAGACCTCTGTGGCTTAGAGACATCGGAATACGTCTCTACCTTGAAAAAAATTTAACCCACTCTTTCTGCCGAGGAAAGTGTTCTGATACCACTTGTAATATACCAGATATAAAATGTATGGAGAACATAAAAAAAATGCTAGTAATGTCAGAATAACATCAATATAACCAGAACATTCACCACAATAACACTTAAATGATATAAGAATAACAACAAAAATAGCACTTTGAATCTGAAAGCAATTTTCACGGGTCTCTTCGAGGGGGAAACCTCCAGTTGAGCAGAGCTCTATTACAAAAATATCCAAGCTAGGGTTCTCATACCCTCAACTCCTATTTATACTAAAAAGAAACATCTAGAGGAAGATCCTTCTAGAAGCGAAAGCTTCTATTAGGTCTTCTTACATCTGCCTTATTCTATTTTATTGAAAGGCCTTATTAATATTGACCTTTATTACATTTGAATATATTGTTCTACCTATGTGTGGGTTAGGACCCTAACAAACTTCCAACCCAATCTGAATCGGTATAACCAAACGGTCTGAAGTCTTGATCTCCATTGTAGTAGAGACCAAAGTCCAACATACCCTTAAGGTATATCATCACATGTTTTGCAACAACAAGGTGAACACATCCGGGCTCTACCAGATATTGACTCAAGGTGTTCACAACAAAACATATATCTGGCCTGGTATTTGTCAGATACATCAACGATATAATTACCTATCTATACAATGTAACATCAACCAATTTTGATGAAGTATCAACCAGGAGCTTCAACTTTGTTTCCATGGGTGTATTCATGTATTTACACTCTAACATATCAAACCTCTTCTGTATTTCAACTGCATACTTCCCTTGGTTAAGGAATATCTTCTATGTTCTCTTCCAAACCTCAATACCTAAGAAATAATGCATTAGGCCTAGGCCTTTCATCTCAAATTATGCAACAAGCTTCTTCTTAAAATCAGTGATGAGCTCTTCTTCTCCAATTAAAAATAATTCATCCACATACAACAACAATATAACAAACTCATCATTCATAAACTTGAAGTAAATGTTATAATCAACTTTACTCTTGGTAAAGCCCAAGCTCCTCAGGAAAATGTCAATTCTTCCATACCAAACTCTAGGAGCTTGCTTCAGTCGATATAGATCCTTCTTCAACCGGCATACATGAGTCTTTCTATCTTCAAATTCAAACCCTTGGGGTTGTTCTATATACACTTCTTCTTCAATGATACCATTCAATAAGGTTGTTTTCACATCCATCTGGTGTAACTTCCACTTCATACTAGTTGCAATGGATATGGTGGTTTTGATAGAAGTGTATCTAGATATAGGAGAAAAAATATCTTCATAATCAATGCCTTGTTTTTTAGTAAAGCCACGAGCTACAAACCTTGTTTTATATTTCTCAATACTTCCATCAACAATATTTTTTATCTTGTATAGCCATTTGGAAGATACCACATATTTTCTCTTCAGTCTGGGGACTATTCCCCATACATCATTATTTATAATGGATTGGTATTCTTCTGTCATGAAATCTTCCCATTATTTTTTCTAAATGGATTCTTCAAAGCAAGGAGGCTCCTTCTCTATGAGATCACACATCAAATCCATATAACTGGAGAATGGATTAGGTTTCTTAACTTGTCTCATGGTTCCTTCAAGGACACCATACTTGTCTCCATATTGAATATGTTCCCTTTCCCAAGATGGATTTATCTTGTGAGAGATCGTCATCTGGGGAGGTTCTTGAGATTCTATCAGATCATGATTTTCATGAATCTCATCATCGGGGGAAACTATGACCTCCCTCAATGGTCCTACAAATCGGGGAGCTACAGGTTCTTCTTCATATACTTTTTCAAGATGGAATCTCCTTGATTTCTTGAGTGTTTCATCTTCATAAAAGGTTACATCTCTAATGATCTCAATATGATGGTAACCTGGTATGTAAATTATGAAGGCTTTAAAGACCTCACAATATCCAACAAATATTCCCTTCTTTCCTGAAGGGTCCATATTGGGTCTCTTCTCTTTCGAAAAGTGTACAAACAATGGGTATCCAAACATCTTGAGATGTCTTACTTATGGATTCTTTTCGAAGAAAATTTCTTTGGGGGCTTTGAACCCAAGTGCACTATGGGATAATTTGTTTTGTACATACATTGATTTTCTTGTTGTTTGTGCCCATAAGTGCATTGGAAGATCTTGATCATGGATCATGGTCTTCACTGCTTCCATTATAGTTATGTTCTTTCTTTCTGCTACACCATTTTGTTGAGAACTATAGGGAGTGGTGAGCTCCCTCTTAATCCCGAAATTTCTGCAAAAGATTACAAAATATTTTTGAGGTGTATTCTCCTCCATTATCTGACCTGAGAATCTTTATTTTTCTTTCTGAGAGATTCTCTATCAAGGATTTAAATTCCTTGAATTTTCCAAACACTTCATCTTTTGATTTCAAGAAGTAAACCCAATTCTTGCAAGAATAGTCATCAATAAATGATACATAGTATACATACCCACTAAGAGAGGTGGATTATATTGGGCCACATACATATGAGTGGATGAGCTCCAAGAATCCTTATGCTTTATTATTGCTCTTTGGGAAAGAATTCTTTATGTTCTTTCCTTGTGCACATCCCTTGCACACACCTTCATGATCAACCTTGAAATATGGTAGACCTTTAACTGCCTTGCTTACATATGGTAAGGCTTTATAGTTGATTTGATCTAGTATTCTATGCCAAAGTTCACACGGACTCTCAATGGAGTGAATCAGGGTTGCATCCGAGTGACATTTTAATTTGTACAGACCACCTTCTTCTTTTCCAATAACAATTGCATATTCTATGGTTTTTCCTTTAGGCCACATAAGGAATTCTCCATCTATGAATGAAACCTTGAAACCTTTCTTATCTAAAGTTGAGATAGAAAGTAAGTTATTCATCAAACCTATACATATAGTACATCCTTCATCTTTATTAGGGTCCCTTAATCAAGTTTGTAATTGGACTCTCCCACTCCTTTGATAGGGTACTGGTAATCATCTCCAAGTGTAACTTTATGGGGAAAGTTCTTTTTTGTAAGGCTAGAGAGAATGTCTTTCTAACATGTCATGTGCTTGGAAGCGCCATTATCTATGAGCCAAGTATCCTCACTAGGTGACACTGATCCTTAAAGGGAAGAGATTAAGACATAGTCTTCAATATTTTATTTCATCATCTTTGTGGCTGGCTCTTCATCTTCAACTGTGTGGGCATGGTTCCTTTTGTTTCTCTTCTTGTATTCTTCTATTCTAGCTGGAAAATTCTTAGCAATATGTCCCATCTTCTCAAAATGGTAACATTGATATGATGAGAAATCCTTTTCTCTTCTTTGACCTTTCTGAAACTTCTGGAATCTCCTTGGAGGGTTAGATTCTTTATGGATGAATTTATTTGGGGAATGAGACTCAAATATAATTTATGTTGCACTGGTCATAGCATACAAAATGCATGCAGAAAGTAGTATTGTATATCACACTCACACAGATACATTACATGTATATATAGTTGGAGTGATATCCAACTAATTCTAATCTTGGAGATTTAGGTTGAGAGAATATCTCAACAGTCTCTTACAAAACCTCAATCCAATCCCCAAACTTAGCACACAACATTAATGTGAGCATTATCTCTAACACCCCCCTTTAATGATTACATTAAAAAAACTTACAATACTAAAATCATGATTACAAAATTTGTCATATGTCTTTGTCTGACTAGTCCTCATACGCACTTACACCCATCTTTGAATTTCATAGACACGCTCTTTCTCTCCCATCATCTTCGAGCTACCACTTCATACAACACAGATAAAACTGCTTCCGACCATCTTTGACGCTATTTGTACAACCGATGCTTCTCAAATTCCCGAAGGACAATCTTGATACTGAACTATCCTATGGATACACTTCCATCTGTTGAATTCCCCCGAAGAACAAATTTCAATAGTTATATAGGAGAATGATCTATATACTGAATGTCTTCAGTAGTCAGTTTCATAACTTGACCTCGTAAAAATAACCTGTAACTAATTCTCCCATAACACGATGGATCACATCAACATATAACAAACTTGGAAATAATTGAATTAATGATTTGGTCTCACGCCATGAAGAACCACCAATTTAAAATTATGCTACTCCATTCTATAATTGGTTCTTCATAATTTAATTTTTAAAAACAAAATAAATATGATGCTAATACACATCACACCACATAATAAATCTACAATTTTCACTAGCTTCCACCAATCCATGAGCCTACTTGATCCTGACTACCTTGATTTCCATGCATGAGGGGTAGGTTGTCGTTGGCTTTGAGAGTGGGCTCGAGAAATAATAAAACAAAACTTCTCCATTCCTTCTGCAATGATCTACACACCAGTTATCTACACACATTAGATGACGACTCTCTCAACAAAAAACGACGGTTGTAGATCTCTCTTATGCAACGCATTTTGTTCACAACCTAGAGTGACTCTCGTGCAGCAGCAAGAGAGGCGATGACTTCTCCACACAACAACAAATATATTAACGCCCTTTTCTGGTCAACAGACTCAGTTTCTGCCTCTTTATTCCACACTTATGTTGCAACGGCTTCTATAAGAAGTAAATGGTAATAAATTTTGAAGGTGAATGGCACACGACCTTTCTCCTCATCCAACTCTCACAGCAGACAACACAACCTCATGACCCTCTCAGGGATAATCTCCATGGTTGTTCCACGTAGATCTTTCCACACACATAAACTCACTCACAAAATAAAAAATCACTCAAATATTACCTACAACGGAATTAACACACTCATACATACACAAAAATTGACACACAAAACTATACACAACAAACTATAGTATTCCCATCTTCCTGGGCCCTCCTATGAGGGAGTTAAGCCCAGAGCTCTCAGCTCTGATACCAAAATAGAATTTATGTTGCACCAGTCATAGCATACAAAATGCATATAGAAAGTAGTATTGTATATCACACTCACACATATACATTACATGTATATATAGTTGGAGTGAGATCCAGCTAATTCCAATCTTGGAGATTTAGGTTGAGAGAATATCTCAACACTCTCCTACAAAACCTCAAGCCAATCCCCAAACTTAGCACACAACATTAATGTGAGCATTATCTCTAACATACTCCTTATGTGGGTGGGTCTCCTTCTTGAAGTGAGACTTTCTCTTTCCTCCTTTAGCATGAGCAGCTAGAGCTTGATATTCATCCCTTAATAGTACTACTTCTCGTTTAGCTATTCTTGCTTCTTTTTTAACACATTCTTCCCAAAGACTGTCAAATTGTAGTTTTTCCTTTGTGGCACAAATGGTTTGGATGAATGCATCCCAAGTTCTTGTGAGACCATTAAGAGTTGTCATTATGAGTTCATATTCATCTAGGGTATTTCTAATTGCTTCTAGTTGTTCCTTGAATTGAGAGATTCTAGATAAATATTCATGAATTGTTTCTCCTTTTAGCATCTTTGTATTCTTGAGTTGAGTTCTCAAGTTCATCTTCTGGTTAATGTTTCTTTCTCCGTACAATCTAGTTAGGGCATCAAACATTTATTTTCGGGTATATTTAGATACCACTTGAGGGATACGTGATCTTTGATAGAGTTTGCAATGATTCTTTTGGCCCTAACCATGTCCTTCTGGTACTTTTCTTTAGTTGTAGCATCTGCTGGTTCTGGTACATTTTATTTGATGAATCTTGCTAGGTCATTCTCTTCAAGAATGAGTGAAATTATATACTTCTAGGTACAAAAGGTATCCACACATTCTAACTTGTCAACATGCTTGGTGCTTGCAGACATCTTGACTTGAAGCTAGGAAAATGACCAAAGAATGAAAGTGCTCAAAATTTAGATATGAACTTACCAAGAGGTGCACTTGGTTGAGGCAAGTAGCCCGATGCAATCAGTTTTCTGAAAATTCAACTTTTACCCCTTGAAACTGGGCTTGCACAATTCTGGACTGGTACTTCTGGTACTGGTTTTGGGTTTCTGGTACTAGTGAAAACTAGGGTTTCACTTTTTGGGAGTTTTGTCCATTAGAAAAGTGCGCTCAATATGACAATGATCTTGCTAGGCTAGGGCACACTTCCTTGATGAGTTTTAGGCTTAAATTCCTCTTCAATAAAAATCCCTAATTTTCTTGTATGGTAACAGTGACGTTTTTGCTTATCAAGTGAAAGGTGCTCTCTTCAGCTTAGGTTTGAAACCATGTTAATTTTAGAGAAGCTATTAATTTTCTTTCAATTTACTAGATAACAATAACATAGGTAGGATCAATGAGAGAAACACAATCACAAGATACACAAAATTTATCCTGGGAAATCCTCATGGGGGAGAAAACCCAACAAAACTTCCTTACTATAGATAGCCAATACAATGCCAAGACAATAAACCAAAACACTAGAGAATATCCAACAATGAGCATTGAATGCACCTCTCTCTTCCTTCTTCTCCAAACTACAACTATCTCCAAACTTGCGCACTTGTTGAGTCGAATGAGTGAGTGAATAAATGAGGCACTAACCTCTCTTATTTATACTGGTTGGCAGGCGCTAGGGAGGTGTCTCTTCATTGGGAGGGCTGACCTCTTCACTTAGTGGCTAAAACCACTTTAATTAGGCATGGGGGATGACTTATTAATTAGCATGATATAATTAGGGTTTGACCAATCCAAAAAATGGGATTTGGTCATTCACAAAGCCCAACATGATCTATCCACAAAATGGGATTGATCTAATTAATAATGATTCAATAATAAATAGAATACTCTTTGCAGTTACAATATTTCAACAATTGATTACTCTGAATTCAAATCGAGTAATACTTGTGGCTTTTACAATTAGCAGCACCCTAAAAGTCTTTATCCTTGGACTTGTTAAATTTTTAATTAAAATGAAGTACCAAGGCAAGTGTTTCTCTTCCCTAGGCGCCTAAGGGGAGAAATTGCCGAATGTGGGTCTTAGTCAAATTAATTTGTGAGATGCAAATT
>ML811136.1:27578-38274 GCA_009831015.1 Picea engelmannii | reverse complement strand
CTTTCTTCCCCAATCACTCTGAGAATCAGCCAACCTCATGAAATCTCAGGTTATTCTCCCCACAACAAGAAACATCCTTGATAGATATATTGTAACCCCATAGATGTCTCAAGATATCAAGCCCACGTAGAAAGGAACATACACAACCCCGTGACCATCAGAGAATCATTCGTTAGGCACTCATACTAATTCATCTTGTTGGATAAAATCACATCCACCACGAACCAATTCATGGAGTTTAATACTATGGAGAAATATTTAACGATAAAAAATATGCACAATATATTGCAATGAAAATACAATGATTGTGTCAAGAAGAAAAGAGAGGAACAAAACATGACATAAAAATGCAATGAACACTAATGAAAAAAACATGACATAAAGATACAATGACCACTTATTATTCATTAATCATAAAGATTCACAATACATATAAGATGCGAGTGAGAGAAGTTGACAATGCCCATTGAGTTGTGTTTAGATGCGTATCAAGGATACATGAAAAAAATCTAATATAGTAATTCTACATTGATTTGTATTGAGATGTGTATCAACGATACATGGAAAAACTCTAATATGGTAATTCTACATGAGATGTTATTTTCATTTAACAATATAATGCTTGTTATCTTTCTTACTTGGGTTCATTTTTCTCAAAGTTGACATGTTGGCCCATTGTGATAAGGGTAGAAGGGTAGATGAACCCTGGAATAGAGGTCCACTTTGGTGGGCTTCAGGATTCCTCGACCCTTCCTAAGTCACTAGTTATTGGTATATGTGGTTTGCAGAGGTTATATCGCCTCGACCCTTACTAATTCACAAGTTATTGATATATCTGACTTTTGGGGTGTTATAGTGTGGCCTTTGTTATCTCATGAGTTATTGGCATATCTGGATTGTAGGTGTTATCGTGGTAGTTGGTATGATGGATCTCATGCCTAGACTAGATCAAACCTACAAGTTATTGATTCCAATGGTTAAAATATATATATCGTATATCAATTAACTTTCATACTTAAAAGTATGGGAATAATTAATCATGCTCCTTATTCATGTCAATATTTGTAACACAAGTTATTGGTATATATGGCTTGATCTCGGGTATCCAGTAGGCTTGATCTTGGGCCTAGCTCAGATCAAACCTACCAATTATGATTCCCATGATTATATGTGTGTGTGTGTGTAATAATTAAGCATTCTCCTTATTCATATCAATATTTCTAAATCTTAGATGGGATGTTATTTTTACTTAAAAGTATATTGTATATCACTTAACTTTCATACACACACGTATGGGAATAATTAAGCATGCTCCTTATTTATATCAATATTTGTAGAGGAGTAATATACACATTCCCATATATTCCCACAATGATCGCTCTTGGTAATTACTCTCACCAAGGTTTTATGGCTAAGTTTTCTAAGTACTAAGCAATTTGCTTGTGTAGAGGGTTTATCTCTCTTGGTAATTACTCTCAACTATTGGGTTGTGACAACACAACTTGAAGTTACATTCGTTTAGGTGGTGGTTTCTCAAACATTTGGTTTTACATATGCCTAAAAACGCTTGAGGATATCCTCTTTAAATGAAGAATCCCATGAGGATATTCTTGAGATTTGTATTCATTTCTCCATTGGATGGGAAATAAAGAATTTCATTGTCCCCCATTTTTTCTTGGTTGTTGTGATATGTGTTTTCCTTATTTCTCTATTGTTGCATGTGTGATGTGTTACTATTATTTATTTTAACAATTGTTTTTGAAGGCTCGAAGTCTAACAAGTGGTATCAGAGTTGAGGTTGGGTAAAGGTCTGTGAGAGATGAAGGAATATTTTCATTTGCATGCAAATAAGGATAGTCTTCTGCAAGGGAACCAAGGGTTTGGACCTTTGTTTGTGAAGAGGAAAAACCCCATGAGATCGAAAGGTGACTAGGGTGGCGGAGTTGGAAGCAATGGAAATGGTTAGAGCAATGTTTCCTCTTGGGTATATTGCTTATGTATGGCAGGTTCTGTTGTCTAGAGGATGAAGTTTAAGTGTTTGATGGAATGCTTCAACGAGATGATCGTGGACCTTTATAATGAGTTTTTTGAGGAGGTAGATTTAGATATGGCAGTGATGGTGGAAATTTAAGCATGGAAGCAAAGTGTTGATGGGCTTACTTAGATTCGAAACAATGGTGAAAGTATTGAATGCAAACTTTGAGGTGGAGTTATGTAAATAGGCATACCACTGTAAGTCCTAGTTAGGAATTCACACCTTGGGTTTTAAATGTCATCGATAAAGTCTATATGACCTAGGTGATATGGGGGAGCATGTGGTATTCTCGGATACCTTGAAGTTAGGTCAAGATTTTTGGTTTCAGACACATGGTTTTGGTAGCTCATGGTTTTTAGAGCCCATGGATTGGATGTGATGCGTCCTTTAAAGGGAATAGGATACTCTGAATTTATCCTGGAGGTAGGGATGATTTTAAGGATGGAAATTTATTTTAAAATGTAGAAACCTTGGCAAACATTACTAATCCTTCAAATGTCAATTATAAATTTTTGACGATATTTTTTAAAAATATTCAAATTTCTAAGTATTTTATATATATTTTTATAAAATGTTGGCGATTTTTAAGGTAAAATAATTTTATCCTATAGAATTTGGGCGAATCATTTTTAAAATAGCGAAACTCGTTTTTGGAAAAACCATGGAAAATTAGCCCATGAGCGAAATTTAGCCCCTAAAATCATCTATGCCTGGAAAAGAGGGGTGAAGGCTGACTTGGATGGCTTGGTCGGCTTTGGCCAAGGGAACAAAGTTTTATATCTTTATTGGTTATGGTGATGGAGCTAAGAGATCCATATTGTGGGATCCTATTGTCCAAAAATCATTAGGATAGAAAAGGGATATTTTTTTGCAAACTCAAGGAATCATTGTATGGCCTAAGATACCCAAGAAATGGTACAGGATGGTTGATTCCTTCATGGTGAGCCAAAGTTTCTTAATAAGTGAGTATGATCATTGTGTTTATGTCATATTCATTATCTTGGTGTTATGTTGATGATATAATTATTAATTTAGAAATATATGGATGGGATCAACAAGGTAAAGGCTCAGTTGACTAGGAATTTTGATGAAGGATCTAGGAGCAACAAAACAAATCTTGGGCATAGAAGTATACAGAGATGGGAAAAAATGCTAAGTTGTGATTGTCACTGATGAGGTTCAGTATGAACTTTGTGAAATCGATAAATATCCCTTTAGCCTCCCATTGTAAGATTTCTTCAATTTATGTCCTAGTACTAAGGAAGAAAGGATTATATGTCTCATGTACCTTATGAAAATGCAGTACGCAGTTTGATGATTGTGATGGAATGTTCAAATATTTCACATGTAGTTGGTGTTGTCAGTGGGCACATAGAAAAACTAGGTAAATAGCATGGAAATGGGTGCTTCAATATTTGAGAAGCATGAGTATCACCCACAGTGGTTGTAGCGATTTAGTGTGTGGTTATGTTGATTCAATGGAGTTGGAATGGTCCATACTTGAGAAAAATGTGCAGACATGTTCATGCAACTAGTGTTGTTAGAGAAGTTGTGGTGGTGTTTGGATTATCTTGGTTTGAAAGAAGGTGATATTTGATTCATTGGGAAAGGTATTAGGAAATTCTTTTCAAGGTGGAGATTGTTGGGTTGTGACAATACACCTTGGAGTTACATTTGTTTGGCCGGAGGTTTCTCAAGTGTTTGGCTTTCCATATGCCTCAAAACGCTTGAGAATCTCTTGTTTAAATGAATAATCTCGTGAGGAGATTCTTGACACTTGTATTCATTTATCCATTGGCTGAGCAATAAATAATACCATTGCCCCCAAATTCGTATCTGTTGTGTTGTGTGTGATTTTTTTATATTTCTGTATTTTTTGTCTATTCATGAATTATATTTGTAGGATTGAAGTCCAACATCAACAAAGTTTTATGGAAAAAAATTCTATGTACTAAGCAAATTTCTAGTATAGAGGGATATGTTTCCCCGCAATTTAAAGTAGAATGTAGGAAAACAAAACCATTCTGATTTTGATAAACTAATATATTATTAATCCATCACATAGAATACACCACAATAATTAAACAATTAATTACATATAATTAAACCACAACAAAAAGCTCTTGGGTCTCCATTTCATTCAATTTAGATGCACTCTAAGTGTTCTACCCTGCTCATTCATCTACAAATTTCCTCTTCTATGCAAGCTAAAACTTCTTACCAACTACCACTTAAAGGTTTGAATCTTGGATAACTCCTTTGCCACAAATTTCCACTTCTATGCAAGCTAAAATTTCTTACCAACTACCACTTAAAGGTTTGAATCTTGGATAATTGCAATAATAATGGCCAATGCCTCTATCCACTGTCAGGACCATTTAACTGAACTTACTCAAAGGCCAAAGGTCCTTTCTCAATCACAAATAGATAATTTTATGCACATGAATTAGAAAATGAACAACCCCAAAAGTTTCTAGTTACTAGTGATCTCTGGTTTTCCGATGAATCAATGCCTTACTTTAATGTTCCCTTCCTCTCTACATCTTCTAAAATCTCTGTTGGTGGTCTTAAGAGTAAACAATGTACCCATACATTTCTTTTGTTGAACTTTCAACTAGAGTAAATCATCACATGTACTTTACTGTGAAAATTATTCTCTAACTTATCCCATTCTAGTTCCACAAAACACTAACATGGATTCCACAACCAATAATGATTCCATCCATCTATGGCACAAGGTTCCAGTGCCACAACTCTCTAATGCATCAACTGTTATAGTGCCGCAACTGGTGTTTCTAACAACTAGTTCCAACACTTGCAACAACTTCCATAGTCAAAACCAAGAGAGGTTATCTCTTTAAAGTTTGAACAAATTTTTGTACTTGCTATCTCTTCACTTGTAGAAACTACTATAGTAGCTTTTGTAGTATATATATCTTCTTCTATAACAACCACTGAAGCAATATTTTACAGCTAACATAAAATCTATGAGAATATTAAGAAAACAACATCTAAACTACTAAAACAAAATGAATTGTGTAGGATATATCTTTGTGCCATGGGTTCTCTTTCATCACTTTCCTTCTATCCAAAGCCTTAATCAAACTATCAGTTGCATTGCCTGGAGTTTTCTCCTTCATTTTCACCACTTCACCATTTTTTTAATACTGTGAAATTTTACTCCAATATACTTTGTTCTTGAATGAAATTCGATGTTCTTTTTCAAATCAATAACACTATGAATCTCACCAAAAGAGGAGTCCTTGTCTTGAAATCATTATTTACACGAATGAGTTGTAGTTGAACCACTTATAAGTTTCTATAGAAACAATGTATTTTTCCTTTATACTAAGTACGACTAACCACTTGTTGGTCCTCCAAACAAGGTTAAAATACAAGCACTTGTTGAACTTCCATTCTTTATATCCCCACCAAATTAGCCATAGTAAACAAACCATGCACCTGTAGCATGTTGCTCCCATCTCCAAGATAGAACTTCATTTGCTTTCATGTTGATAAGTAGATAATGTTTATATGTTGAGTATGACTACTAAAATGTTCATAATGCAATTTGCATAAAATTGTTTCTTTTCAAGATACTATTGCAGAGTTAACATAACTATTTATGGTAACATTTTATAAACATACTATTCGAAATATAGTTTTGATATAAAGTAGTTCTATACAATAGTCTGTGAGAGACAAAATGACCTTATTTGATAACCTTAGCAGTACAAGATCGACCAGGGGCATATTAACTCTTTGATTGGAAACATGTAAAGATTTATTTTCCCTGAATTTCAATACCAATTTAGATGGTAGTTAGTGCCACAACTTTAGAGTCTACCAATATCCTCTTGACACAATTCCCACCCTTTAGCGCGACTTAATTCTTATATTACTGTTAAACCAACATTTTCCTACGTTCTATATAGTACCATCGCATGATAATCCACAAGTTTTCAAGAACGATAGTCCTTTGGTAAGTATTTTTTGAATCGATCCCGTGAAATGGATTTGTGTTACAAATATATGACTTCTGGAGCTGCATGGCAGAGTTGGAAATTCAATTTGTGCCTTTTTATCTTCTTCTTGTCCATTTTATTTTGGATAAGTAGCATCGATGCATCATGCAGGTAAGACATAAGTTGGATGGTAGAGTTGGTGTCCCCATGTTCAGATCCACCACTTAATAAGGAAATATGAAGTTGTAAGGTGACAACAAATAAAAAAATCTAGAAAAGACTAATGGGTACATTGAACACATAAATGTGTTTATGTTGGTTTACCATATAGTAATTTTTTTGTACGATTATATTTTATTATTTGTCATATATTATTGTCAGAAAAAATTTGGGCACTTCTCCCCAAAGCAAGTTACTTAGACTTGATGCATCTAGATTCTAGAATCTTCACAATCTTCAGAGCATATGGATTTACATACACTAGGGTTATTGTGTTAAAAAACCTCATAATAAAGATGCATTTTTATATTAATATGTGCTCTGATGTTTGAATCAATTAACATTAACCCAGTGAGGATGAAAAATTCCCCTTTGTTTTTATAGAGGTGGTACTCCTCTTTAAATTGTTTAAAGATCTATCTTTGACGATCTTGGAACAACAATATTTAAATGGGAGAGTACTAAAAAGAAAACTCCAAATATTTATTATTCAAATAAAATAAAATACTGAATAGAATATACATGCATTAAGAATCCATGAGAAATGGGCCAAGAATCTTCACTAAGAAAATAAATAAATTTGCAGAAGTATGATGCAAAGAAACTAAATATAAGAAAAATAGCATGAATCTCACATCCATCACAGTTTCAAATATTTCTTGATCACATTCAAGGAAATAAAAAAGAAGGGCCTGATGATATTATGGTAGCTGCAGAAGGTATTTACCTCCACGTGTAAACCTGACGAGAATAGAAGATGCTGGAAAGAAAGAAGAAACCCTAATGAGTTGGCTAATAACCCTAGAATACATGTATGCTCTAGAAGATAATTTATATTAGGTTATTAGCCTATAAGAGAAGAAGTTAGCTAGAAGAATTAATATATACTGAATAGACAAATACCCAGAATGAGAAGTCGGCCAAGGAAGTTAGCTAGATTTAATATAAATACAGGAGGCTAGTCTTCATTCTGGCAGGCAATCTGAGGCGAGTAGCATGGTGCAGTCAGTTTTCTGAAAATCCAACTTTTACCCCTTGAAACTGGGCTTGCGCAATTCTGGTACTGGTTTTGGTTTTATGGTACTATTGAAAACTAGGGTTTCACTTTCCGGGAGTTTTGTCCACTGGAAAAGTGCGCATAATCTATCAATGAGCTCGCTAAGCTAGGGCACACTTCCTTGATGAGTTTTAGGCTTAAATTCCTCTTCAATAAAAATCCCTAATTTTCTTGTATGGTAACAGTGACGTTTTTGCTTATCTAGTGAAAGGTGCTCTCTTCAACTTATCTCTGAAACCATGTTAATTTTAGAGAAACTATTAAGTTTGTTTTCAATTTACTTGATAACAATAACATAGGTAGGATGAATGAGAGAAACACAATCATAAGATACACAACATGTTAGGTAGCTAGAGAGGTAGTAGTGGGGGCCCATAGGGCCCATAGTGATAATAGTGGAGGCCATTCAATGTAAGGTGGACTAGGTCCACTATATTATTAAATAAGGCTCACTATAGTAGCTAGATATAATAAATGGGTAGTTAGATATAATAAATGTAAGAGGACATCTTAGAAGGTTCCACTTCTAGAAGATTCCTCCTCTAGAATGTTCTTAGGTGATGGTAACACTATATAAATGATTTCAAGCAATGTAATGGGACATGAAGAAAAGTATTGTACTTGGAGCTGAAGCTCATTAGGAGGTTTCCACCTTGAAGATGCGAGCAAACAGGAGAGGATCCCTTCCATAATAGGATCCATTGTATAGTGTTTCCCTACCTCAAGGGTTTGATAGTAATAAAATAGTTTTTGCATATTGTTCTTCTATATCTATTGTGGTGCTTTTGTATTTAGTTCTTTGGTTCTTAACACAACATTTATCTTGGGAAACCATCATGGGGGAGAAAACCCAACAAAACTTCCTTATTATAGATAGCCAATACAATGCCAAGAGAATAAACCAAAACACTAGAGAATATCCAACAGTGAGCAATGCACCTCTCTCTTCCTTCTTCTCCCAACTGTAGCTATCTCCAAAATTGCGCACTTATTGAGTCGAATGAGTGAGTGAACAAATGAGGCACTAAACTCTCTTATTTATATTGGTTGGCAGGCGCTAGGGAGGTGTCTCTTCACTAGGAGGGCCGACCTCTTCACTTAGTGGCTAAAACCACTTTAATTAGGCCCGAGGGACGACTTCTTAATTAGCATGATATAATTAGGGTTTGATCAATCCACAAAAGGGGATTTGGTCATTTACAAAGCCCGAAATGATCAATCCACAAAATAGGATTGATCTAATTAATAATGACCCAATAATAAATAGAATACTCTTTGCAGTTACAATTATTCAACAATTGATTACTCTAAATTCAAATCGAGTAATAATTCAAATTGAGCAATACTTATGGCTTTTACAATCAGCAACACCATAAAAATCTTTGTCCTTGGAATGAACAACTACACGTCTTTAAACAAATACATTGTTAAATTATTGAGCTATGCTTGTATAGGCTATTATGAAACAATTAAATTATATACAGTGAAAATAAATTGATGGCCTATGCTTACATAAATACCTATGTATTTTATATCTATTTTAAGATAGGCCTTGAATGAGTATAAGGGTGTGGGATAATCACGCTCCATCTAATTTGACTAAAATCTATATAGTTTTAAAATGATTCGAGTTTATTAAGAGATCTAAGATTTTATAAATCCAAAGAATTATACTTATAAGTAGACAATCTATATATACTTAACAAGAGAATAATAAACATCTTATGCAATCATTATATCTTCAACAAGTGAACAAGAGGATATTAAACATAGTACACTAATATATATATATATATATTATTGACATAAAGCTCATCATATTAATATTTAGAAAATTGGACTATATTTTGGTGTTTTTTTTTAGTTTTCATTAATTTAAGTGTGTGAGTTTTTATAGATCATTAATATCCACTTTACTATATAACATTGAATGTTAAAACTAATTGTTTATAATTATCAGATTTGAAAATAATTCATAATAGTGATAACCATAAATATAAAATACATTTATATTTTGGTGTTATCCCTATATAATTTTTATTAACTCACAACCCAATATTTTTAACAACCCAATATTTTTAAAGTATAGATATCCACTTTGCTACACAACATTTAAAATGGTATATATCAACCATCAAATCTGAAAACAATTGATAATGTTGATAACCATGCGTGTACTGTGCATGTATATATGAACCCAGAAATCATTGGATGCGCGCAGTTCTGGCAGACACAGTACAAAGTAACTTCAGCATCAAATAAACTCAGGACCAAAATTATTGCGCATCTTAAGTTTGTATCTTCCCCGTGCAACGCTTCTACTCTCATGCACACCTGGCACACACCTTCGATGGAATATCCAGCTACAGAATTTGTGCAGATTCAGATTTTGCATTGGAAAATTTGGGCAGACCGCACTAGCCATCTTGCCAATGCCTCATCACCACATACAATCTTAGTGCGCAGAAAACAGTGTGCAATCATTCAACTTAGTCCCTTGCATCGAGGTGCATACGATATGTGGCGCGCTTTCCATCTTTTCCAGCTGTTGCAACAAAGAAGCTTCTATGAAATATTTTGTTTCTAAGTGCGCATGGCCAGCCACGAATCAATTAGTCCTCTACAATACATGTTCCTCTACATAGTGAAGGCGCTCCTTGTCAACAAGCTTGTCTTTTGGTTTGACTAGGGACTTGTTTCTTGTAGACATCATTAATTTGTAGAATTTCATTTAAAGGAACCAGCATATAACAAAATATATGGGTATCTAATCATTGTAACAATTGGTCTAGTAGGAAATGTTTTAGGTATATGTTTCATTCAACTTTTCGATGAACTCTTCTTATTGTGGAATCATTTCAATTAGTGATTTGAAGAGCTAACTAGTATAATAGATGCACCTACTCTCTTGACATGTGTCCCTTGAATGTTATGTATTTCTAATTCAAAGAATAATTTGTATACATATTTCTTGTTTCACAACATCACCCAAAGTCCACAACCAACTTATGGTCCGCTCGTATAGCATTCAATGGACATACACCCACTCTTCCAAGTATTAGAAAACACTTTATTTGGGTGTTCAAACTCCTCATTCAAGGAAATATAGGAAGTGGTCAATTAAAAGACTTAAGTAATCCATTGCTCTCATGCTCAAGAAGAATCGAATGGCTAGTTCGACTTATGCGCCCAAGCATGAGGATGCAGATCCAAATGTTCTATTTAAATTTCACTCACTCATTCATCATAGAGATCAAACCTTCTAGCTTGGATGCATTACAACTCGGGCCATTTGGTTCTTGTATCGAACACACCAAGACATCTTTCTTTCATCTTGGACACACCAAGGAAGCTATCCATCTTAGTTCAGACACACCAAGCAAGCGATCAACTCGAACACACCAAGTAATCCTCATACCA
>ML811136.1:0-26888 GCA_009831015.1 Picea engelmannii | reverse complement strand
AGATGTATGGGAGAGTCGAAAATAGCTATGTGTAACCAACAGATCATGAAACGTACAATGCTCTCACATAAGCTGAGAAGGATGCTTTGAAAGATCAAAGGAAGAAGGATGGAAACACGATGTGTTACATACATCAAGCCATGTATGAGAGCATACTCCCAAGAGTTGCATCAACAAAGCAAGCTAAGGAAGCATGGGACATATTAAAAACATCTTATGAAGGTATGGACAAAGTCAATACTTCAAAAATACAAATTCTTAGAAGATATTTTGAAACTTAGTCAATGAAAGACTCAAATTCGGTAGATTCCTTTTATACGCATGTTATTGGCCTGATAAATCAGATTAAGTCTCATTGAGAAACCATAGAAGATATAAAGGTTGTTACGAAGGTACTTAGGAGTCTTCCTCCTAAATTTGATATCCTTGTTGTGATTCTAGAAGAGAGCAAAGATCTGGGTCACTTTAGTCTAGATGAACTGCAAGCTTTCATCATTAATCAAGAACACAGATTAAATAGGTCAAATATGTCATTAGAAAATACATTTTCTGCACAGTCATCTATAAGTTGTGAAAGAGGAAGGGGGAGAGCTAACTCTAGGGGAAGAGGAAGAAGTTCTGCTAGAGGTGGATGTAGTAGATGTACTGGAAATACTAGTGGAAGAGGACAAAATACAAATAAAAGTCAACCAAGTAATAAAAAATTTGATAAACCAAATCCATTACTGTAAAAAGTATCGACATTATGCGTATCAGTGAAGGAAGAGACAATATAATCAGAACAAGCAAGGTCAAGATCAATCACACAACACAAATACTCCCTCCAGTCATATGTTTATGGCATGTGCTGAAGCAATCCCCATAGTCTCACCAGTTGAATGCAATGTTGATTAAGAAAGTCCATGTGACATATGGTATCTAGATTCAGGCTATAGTAATCACATGACAAGAAACTTAAAACTTTTTTCTAGTTTGTATAAGTCAGTTCAAACTAAAGTTACACTTCGAACAGATATCCAAGTCACTGTCTTAGGCAAAGGAAGTATTAATATATTGACTGAACAAGGAGAGAAAGAAGTTATGCATGGTGTTTATTATGTTTCTGGTCTAAAGCATAATTTGATGAGCACATGACAACTGCTACCGAAATGATATAGAATCTACATGGAAGATAATCATTGTGTGATTATGGACAGATATCCAAGAAATCAACTTATTGCAAGAATTCAAATGACAAGCAACAAAATGTTTCCATTGACATTGAGGCCATCCATGAAGAGAAAACAAATGCAAGGTGTCGGTAAAGAAAAAGATTTGTAGTATGAAATTGCATTCAAAGAAGAAAGTGAATAAGTAAGTGCACGTAGTTCTGAGGAAAGAAAAAGTAGTGTGCACAATTTCAAGAAAGAAGAAGACAATGATGCAGGAAAAGATGCAGGCAACATTCCAATATGAAGTGCAGGATGGTTCCTAGCTATGGAATTTCAGATTTGGACATTTAAAATTTAGAGGTCTAAAGCTGCTACATACAAAAGATATGGTGAAAGGTTTTCCATGGATTGAAAAACCAGAAAGATTATGTGAAGGATGCATCTTTGGAAAACAACACAGAGAGTCATTTCCAGTTGGAAAGTCATACAGAGAAAATGCTCCACTAGAAATTGTACATTTAGACATTTGTGGACAAATGCAAACACCATCTATAGGAGGCAGTACCTATTTTCTTACATTCAGTGATGATTTATCAAGAAGGACATAGATTTATTTCTTAAAACATAAATATGGCGCATTGAGTTGTTTTCAACAGTTCAAATCACTTGTGGAGAAGGATAGTGGCTATTACACCAAGTTTCTAAGAACTGGCAAAGGAGGTGAATATGTTTCAAGAGAATTTCAAAACTTTTGTAAAGTTCGTGGAATCTACAAGCAATTCATTGCGTAGTATACACCACATCATAATGGTGTCGCGGAAAGAAAGAATCGAACCATCATGGAAAAGGCACGCAATATGTTGGCAACCAAACATTTGTCAAATGAGTATTGGGTTGAGGTAGTAGAAACTGCAGTGTACATCATGAACATATTTCTGACAAGGAGTGTGAAAAAAAAAAGTTCCTCAAGAAGCCTGGATAGGTATGAAGCATAGTGATGAGAACTTAAAAGTCTTTGGTTGCATTGCAAACAAACATGTTCCAGATGAGTTGAGAAAGAAGTTGGATAACAAAGGACATAAATGTATTTTTGTTGGGTACTCTAAAGATACAAAAGCTTACAAATTGTATGATCCTATTGGAAGAAAGGTCATAACCAGTTGTCATGTTCAATTTGTGGAGAATGAAGCATAGAAAGGACAGACATAATTATTGATGAAATTGGGCATGATGACACAAAAGAATAACTGGTTCAAACACCATGTATAAATCAATGCACAGTTCCTTCTACACCTGGAACTGCAACACAAATCTTAGAACAAACTACTCCAGTGAGATCTGCAGGTGCGTAGTTCACACCTAGAGTGAAAAATACTCTAGAAACCAACCCAAGCAGTTCGATATCTCCATATCCAACATTAGCAAATTGTTACCAAGAAATACAAGAAGTATGGGCGACATATATAATGTTGACACAACAAATTCATTTTCATTTTTTGCTCCGTTTTCACAAATAAATGATCCATTAACTTTTGAAGAAGTTGTCAAGGATGATATATTGGCACAAGCCATGGAGGAAGAAATTAAATGCATAGAGAATAATCAGACATGGAAATCAGTAGATGTACCTAAAAATAAGGATGTGATAAGTGTGAAGTGGACTTATAAAACCAAGCAAGATGTAGAAGGAAATTTGCAGAAGAACAAGGAAAGATTAGTTGCAAGAGGTTTTACACAACAACCTGGAATTGACTTCAATGAAACATTTGCACCAGTTACATGGATGGACACAATCAGAACTGCGTTAGCCATTCCTACGAAGAACAAGTGGAATTCTTATCAAATAGATGTAAATTCAAAAATTTTGAATGGACATTTAGAAGAAGAAATATATGTGGAATAACCACAAGGCTATGAGGTTCCAGGACAAGAAAACAAAGTGTACATATTGAAGAAGGCACTACATGGATTAAAGAAGGCTCCTAGAGCTTGGTATAGTCACATAGATTCCTATCTTATTCAAAATGGATTTCAGAGAAGTGAATGTGAGACAATACTATACGTCAAAGCAAATCAACAAGGTAACATGCTAATTGTTTTCTTATATGTAGATGATTTTATTTTTACATGAGATTTTGGCATAGAAGAATTTAAGTCAGCCATGAAGGATGAATTTGAAATGACTGATTTGGGGCTTACGAGATATTTTTTGGGTATTGAAGTTCATCAGTCCAAAGTTGGTATGTTTATTTCATAATCTAAGTATGTGCATGAAATTTTGAAAAGATTCAACATGATAAATTCGAAAGCAACCCCAACACTTGTCATAACAGGATTGAAGTTAGAAAAGGAAGATAAAAGATCCAAGGTGTATGCCACACTATTTAAAAGAATGGTAGGTAGTCTTATGTATCTAACAACAACAAGATCAGATATTATGTATGGAGTGAGCCTAATTTCAAGGTTCATGGAAACTCCAAAAGAATCACATTAGAAGGCAGGAAACATAATTCTGAGATATGTGAATGGAACAAAATATTTTGACATTATGTATTATACTTAAGAAGATTTCAGACTTATTGGATACATTGACCATGATTGTGGAGGCATCATAGATGACAGAAAAAGTACCTTTGGGTACACATTTTATTTTGGAACATGTATAGTGTCATGGGAATAAAGGAAGCAACCCATTGTGACTCTTTCTTCAACAGAAGTTGAGTACGTCACAACTACAATTGCAACTTGTCAAACAATTTGGATGAGAAGAATGTTAAAATATTTGTTGTAGGAACAACATGAACCAACTACAATATTTTGTGACAACAATTTAGCCATCATGTTATCAAAGAATCATATGTTTCACAAGAAAACCAAACACATTGATACAAGGTATCATTTTATCGTAGAAATGGTAAATAACAAAGAAATTTGTTTAGAATTTTGCAGGTCTAAAGAACAAGTCACATACAATTTCAAAAAAGCTTTGGCAAGGGATGAATTTCAGAAATTGCACAGTTCTCTAGGATTCGACGCAGTAATAGATGTTTGACATTTCATGTCAATATGATATTTTGATGTAAATTTTTTATTTTGTAAACTCACCTACTTATAATTAAGGGGGAGCGTTGGAAACACTGATTACAAGTCATGAGCTTCACGCTTACATAGAATCTGTCTATCACAAAAACAAAGAAGTTAGTTTGTCAGACACGTCAAGAAAGAGTGTTAGAAGAAAATTATTTATGAGTTGATATTTAACTTTATCAAGCTAGTAGATAGAAGTCATTCGTATTTATTGATGTCTTTATTNTTTAACTTTATAGAGCTCTGTTAAGTAGATAGAAGTCATTCGTATTTATTCATGTCTTTATTTCTTGAGTCGGTTTTACTTCTACAGGAAGTTTCAGTCTTATATATATATATATATATATATATATATATATATGTCTGAGTCTGTAGGTAGTTGAAATAGAGGAAGAAAGAGTGTGTTAGTTGATAGTTAGCAACAACAACAGTTGTGAGGAGTTGAAGAATTATGAGAGCTCAATCTCTGGTTTTTTGTAAGTTTACAGAAGTTGTTGGAGCCAAAGCTTGACATAGTTTTGTATTCAATATCCACGCGCAACACCCAAGTTCATAATATATTAAGTATTTTGTGTGTTAACATATTTTTGAATGTTTGTTATGTTTGTGAGTTTATGTGTTAAAGATTAGCACAATGTCAAGAAATGGTTTATTAAGTGTTTTCATGACATCGTGTAGTCTAGGAATTGCGCGGTAAGTCATGAGAGTTCAGCAACAAAGTTTTTGTAGCACACAATATTTGGAACTATGTTGTGTAGAGTTTGTCTACACATTGCAGATCTGAGAGCATGGTCATGTTTTTAACAAAAAGCGAAAAAATAAGCTTTCTTCCCCAATCACTCTGAGAATCAGCCAGCCTCATGAAATCTCAGGGTATTCTCCCCACAACAAGAAACATCCTTGATAGATATATTGTAACCCATAGATGTCTCAAGATATCAAGCCCATGTAAAAGGGAACATAGACATCCCTACGAACATCAACGAATCATTCGTTAGGCACTCATACTAATTCATCTTGTTGCATAAAATCACATCCACCACGAACCAATTCATGGAGTTTAATACTATGGAGAAATATTTAACAATAGAAAATATGCCACAATGTATTGCAATGAAAATACAATGATTGTGTGAAGAAGAGAAGAGAGGAACAAAACATGACATAAAAATACAATGACCACTAATGAAAAAAACATGACATAAAAATACAATGACCACTAATGAAAAAAACATGACATAAAGATACGATGACCACTCATTATTCATTAATCATAAAGATTCACAATACATATTTGATGCGAGTGAGAGAGGTTGACAATGCCCATTGAGTTGCGTTTAGATGCGTATGAAGGATGCATGAAAAAAATCTAATATATTAATTCTACATTGATTTGTATTGAGATGTGTATCAACGATACATGGAAAAACTCTAATATGGTAATTCTACATGAGATGTTATTTTCATTTAACAATATAATGCTTGTTATCTTTCTTACTTGGGTTAATTTTTCTCAAAGTTGACATGTTGGCCCATTGTGATAAGGCTAGAAGGGTAGATGAACCCTGGAATAGAGGTCCACTTTGGTGGGCTTCTAGATTCCTCGACCCTTCCTAAGTCACTAGATATTGGTATATGTGGCTTGCAGGGGTTATATCGCCTCGACCCTTACTAATTCACACGTTATTGATATATCTGGCTTTTGGGGTGTTATAGTGTGGCATTTGTTATCTCATGAGTTATTGGCATATCTAGATTGCAAGTGTTATAGTGGCAGTTAGTATGATTGATCTCATGCCTAGACTAGATCAAACCTACCAGTTATTGATTCCAATGTTTAAAAGATACATATTGTGTATCAAATAAATTTTGTACTTACAAGTATGGGAATAATTAATCATGCTCCTTATTCATGTCAATATTTGTAACACAAGTTATTGGTATATATGGCTTGATCTCGGGTATCCAGTAGGCTTGATCTTGGGCCTAGCTCAGATCAAACCTACCAATTATGATTCCCATGATTATATGTGTGTGTGTGTGTGTGTAATAATTAAGTATTCTCCTTATTCATGTCAATATTTCTAAATCTTAGATGGGATGTTATTTTCACTTAAAAGTATATTGTATATCAATTAACTTTCATACACACACGTATGGGAATAATTAAGCATGATCCTTATTTATATCAATATTTGTAGAGGAGTAATCTACACATTCCCATATATTCCCACAATGATCTCTCTTGGTAATTACTCTCACCAAGGTTTTATGGCTAATTTTTCTTTGTACTAAGCAATTTTCTTGTGTAGAGGGTTTATCTCTCTTGGTAATTACTCTCAACTATTGGGTTGTGGAAACACAACTTGAAGTTACATTCATTTAGGTGGTGGTTTCTCAAACATTTGGTTTTCCATATGCCTAAAAACGCTTGAGAATATCCTCTTTAAATGAAGAATCCCATGAGGATATTCTTGAGACTTGTATTCATTTCTCCATTGGATGGGAAATAAAGAATGTCATTGCCTCCCATTTTGTTCTTGGTTGTTGTGATATGTGTTTTCCTTATTTCTCTATTGTTGCATGTGTGATGTGTTACTATTATTTATTTTAACAATTATTTTTGAAGGCCTGAAGTCTAACAAGTGGTATCAGAGCTGAGGTTGGGTAAAGGTCTGTGAGAGATGAAGGAATATTGTCATTTGCATGCAAATAAGGAGAGTCTTTTGCAAGGGAACCAAGGGTTTGGCCCTCTTTCAGTGAAGAGGAAAAACCCTATGAGTTCGAAAGGTGACTAGGGTGGTGGAGTTGGAAGCCATGGAAATGGTTAGAGCAATGTTTCCTCTTGGGTATATTTCTTATGTATGGCAGGTTCTGTTGTTTGGAGGATGCAGTTGAAGTGTTTGATGGAATTCTTCAACGAGATGATCGTGGACCTTTATAATGAGGTGTTTGAGGAGGTAGAGTTAGATATGGTGGTGATGGTGGAAATTCAAGCATGGAAGCAAAGTGTTGAAGGGCTTACTTAGATTTGAAGCAATGGTGAAAGTATTGAATGCAAAGTTTGAGGTGGAGTTATGTAAATAGGCATACGACTGTAAGTCCTAGTTAGGAATTCACACCCTGGATTTTAAATGTCACCGATAAAGTCTATATGACCTAGGTGATATGAGGGAGCATGTGGTATTCTTGGATACCTTGAAGTTAGGTCAAGATTTTTGGTTTCGAGCACATGGTTTTGGTAGCTCATGGTTTTTAGAGCCCATGGATTGGATGTGATGCGTCCTTTAAAGGGAATAGGATAATCCATTGAAATTATCCTGGAGGTGAGGGGTGAAGGCTCACTTGGTTGGCTTGGTTGGATTTGGTCAAGGGAACAAAGTTTTATATCTTTATTGGTTATGGTGATGGAGCTAAGAGATCCATATTGTGGGATCCTACTGTCCAAAAATCATCAGTAGTAGAGATATGTACCATGAGAAGTTGTTTAGGATAGAAAAGGGATATTTTTTTGCAAACTCAAGGAATCATTGTATGGCCCAAGATACCCAAGAAATGGTACAAGATGCTTGATTCCTTCATGGTGAGCCAAAGTTTCTTAATAAGTGAGTATGATCATTGTGTTTATGTCATATTCATTATCTTGGTGTTATGTTGATGATATGATTATTAATTTAGAAATATATGGATGGGATCAACAGGGTAAAGGCTCAGTTGACTAGGAATTTTGATGAAGGATCTAGGAGCAACAAAACAAATCTTGGGCATAGAAGTATACATAGATGGGAAAATATGCTAAGTTGTGATTGTCACTGATGAGGTTCAGTATGAACTTTGTGAAATCGGGAAATATCCCTTTAGCCTGCCATTGTAAGATTTCTTCAAGTTTATGTTCTAGTACTAAGGAAGAAAGGATTATATGTCTCATGTACCTTATGCAAATGCAGTACGCAGTATGATGATTGTGATGGAATGTTCAAATATTTCACATGTAGTTGGTGTTGTCAGTGGACACATAGAAAAACCAGGTAAATAGCATGGAAATGGGTGCTTCAATATTTGAGAAGCATGAGTATCACCTACAATGGTTGTAGCGATTTAGTGTGTGGTTATGTTGATTCAATGGAGGTGGAATGGTCCATACTTGAGAAAAATGTGCAGACATGTTCATGCAACTAGTGTTGTTAAAGAAGTTGTGGTGGTGTTTGGATTCTCTTGGTTTGAAAGAAGGTGATATTTGATTCATTGGGAAAGGTATTAGTAAATTCTTGTCAAGGTGGAGATTATTGGGTTGTGACAATACACCTTGGAGTTACAATTGTTTGGGTAGACATTTCTCAAGTGTTTGGATTTCCATATGCCTTGAAATGCTTGAGAATCTCTTGCTTAAATTAATAATCTCGTGAGGAGATTCTTGAGACTTGTATTCATTTATCCATTGGCTGAGCAATAAATAATACCATTGCCCCCAAATTATTATCTGTTGTGTTGTGTGTGATTTTTTTATATTTCTATATTTTTTTGGTCTATTCATAAATTATATTTGCAGGCTTGAAGTCCAACATCAACCAAGTTTTATGGAAAAAAATTCTATGTACTAAGCAAATTTCTAGTATAGAGGGATTATGTTTCCCCGCAATTTAAAGTAAAATGTAGGAAAACAAAACCATTCTGATTTTCATAAACTAATATATTATTAATCCATCACATAGAATACACCACAATAATTAAACAATTAATTACATATAATTAAACCACAACAGAAAGCTCTTGGGTCTCCATTTCATTCAATTTAGATGCACTCTAAGTGTTCTACCCTGCTCATTCATCCACAAATTTCCTCTTCTATGCAAGCTACAACTTCTCACGAACTACCACTTAAAGGTTTGAATCTTGGATAACTCCTTTGTCCACAAATTTCCACTTCTATGCAAGCTAAAACTTCTTACCAACTACCACTTAAAGGTTTGAATCTTGGATAACTGCAACAATAATGGCCAATGCCTCTATCCACTATCAGGACCATTTAACTTAACTTACTCAAAGGCCAAAGGTCCTTTCTCAATCACAAATAGATAATTTTATGCACATGAATTAGAAGATGAACAACCCCAAAAGTTTAGTTACTGGTGATCTCTAGTTGTACATTGAATCAATGCCTTACTTTAATGTTCCATTCCTCTCTACATCTTCTAAAATCTCTCTTGGTGGTCTTAAGAGTAAACAATGTACCCATACATTTCTTTTGTTGAACTTTCAACTAGAGTAAACCATCACATGTACTTTACTGTGAAAATTATTCTCTAACTTATCCCATTCTAGTTCCACAAAACACTAACATGGATTCCACAACCAATAACGATTCCATCCATCTATGGCACAAGGTTCTAGTGCCACAACTCTCTAATGCATCAACTGTTATAGTGCCACAACTGGTGTTTCTAACAGCTAGTTCCAACACCTGCAACAACTTCCATAGTCAAAACCAAGAGAGGTTATCTCTTTAAATTTTGAACAAAGTTTTGTACTTGTTATCTCTTCACCTGTATATCTCTTCTTCTGTAACAACCACTAAAGCAACATTTTACAACTAACATAAAATCTATGAGAATATTAAGAAAACAACATCTAAACTACTAAAACAAAATGAACTGTGTAGGATATATCTTTGTGCCATGGGTGCTCTTTCATCACTTTCCTTCTATCCAAAGCCTTAATCAAACTATCAATTGCATTGCCTGGAGTTTTCTCCTTCATTTTCACCACTTCACCATTTTTTTAATACAGTGGAATTTTACTCCAATATACTTTGTTCTTGAATGGAATTCGATGTTCTTTTTCAAATCAATAACACTATGAATCTCACCAAGAGGAGTCCTTGTCTTGAAATCATTATTTACACGAATGAGTTGTAGTTGAACCACTTATAAGTTTCTATAGCAACAATGTATTTTGCCTTTATACTAAGTACGACTAACCACTTGTTGGTCCTCCAAACAAGTTTAAAATACAAACACTTGTTGTAGTTCGATTCTTTACATCCGCACCAAATTAGCCATAGTAAACAAACCAGGCACCTGCAGCATGCTGCTCCCATCTCCAAGATAGAACTTCGTTTGCTTTCACTTTCACGTTGATAAGTAGATAATGTTTATATGTTGAGTATGACTACTAAAACGTTCATAATGCAATTTGCATAAAATTGTTTCTTTTCAAGATACTATTGCAGAGTTAACATAACTATTTATGGTAACATTTTATAAAGATACTGTTCGAAATATAGTTTTGATATAAAGTAGTTCTATACAATAGTATGTGAGAGACAACATGACCTTATTTGATAACCTTAGCAGTAGAAGATCGACCGGGGGCATATTAACTCTTTGATTGGAAACATGTAAAGATTTATTTTCCCTGAATTTCAATACCAATTTAGATGGTAGTTAGTGCCACAACTTCAGAGTCTACCAATATCCTCTTGACAGAATTATACCAATTTAGATGGTTTAATTCTTATATTACTGTTAAACCAACATTTTCCTACGTTCTATATAGTACCATCGCATGATAATCCACAAGTTTTCAAGAACAACAGTCCTTTGGTAAATATTTTTTGAATTGATCCCCTGAAATGGATTTGTGTTACAAATATACGACTTCTGGAGCTGCATGGCAGAGTTGGAAATTCAATTTGTGCCTTTTTTCTTCTTCTTGCCTATTTTATTTTAGATAAGTAGCATCGATGCATCATGTAAGTGAGACATAAGCTGGATGGCAGAGTTGTTGTCCCCGTGTTCAGATCCACCACTTAATAAGGAAATATGAAGTCGTAAGGTGACAACAAAAAAAAATTCTAGAAAATACTAATGGGTACACTGAACACATAAATGTGTTTATGTTGGTTTACCATATAATATTTTTTTTGTAGGATTATATTTTATTATTTGTCATATATTATTGTCAGAAAAAATTTGGGCACTTCTCCCCAAAGCAAGTTACTTAGACTTGATGCATCTAGATTCTAGAATCTTCACAACATATGGGATTACATACACTAGGGTTATTGTGTTAAAAAACCTCATAATAAAGATGCATTTTTATATTAACATGTGCTCTAATGTTTGAATCAATTAACATTAACTCTATGAGGATAAAAAACTCCCCTTTGTTTTTTGTTTTTATAGAGGTGGTACTCCTCTTTAAATTGTTTTAAAGATCTATCTTTGACGATCTTGGGACAACAATATTTAAATGGGAGAATACTAAAAAGAAAACTCCAAATATTTATTATTCAAATAAAATAAAATACTGAATAGAATATACATGCATTAAGAATCTGTGAGAAATGGACCAAGAATCTTCACTAATAAAATAAATAAATTTGCAGAAGTATGATGCAAAGAAACTAACTATAAAAAAAAATAGCATGAATCTCACATCCATCACAGTTTCAAATATTTCTTGATCACATTCAAGGAAATAAAAAAGAAGGGCCTGGTGATATTATGGTAGCTGCGGGAGGTATTTACCTCCACGTGTAAACCTGACGTGAATAGAAGACGCCAAAAAGCAAGAAGAAACCCTAATGAGTTGGCTAATAACCCTAGAGGACATGTCGGCTCTAGAGGATAATTTATATTAGGTTATTAGCCTACAAGAGAAGAAGTCGGCTAGAAGGATTAATATATACTGACAGACAGATACCTAGAATGAGAAGTCGGCCCAGGAAGTTAGCCAGATTTAGTATAAATACAGGAGGCCAGTATTCATTCTGGAAGGCAGTCTCAAAATTGTAGAGTAGCACTTGTGCGCATGGCAGTGCCCAGTTTTGTGCGCAGGTTTGGAGGAGAGCTGTCATTGCAGCTACAACAGCTAGCAGGTCACGTTTGTCTTGGACTATCTCTTGCTTAGGGTTTGGACTATATGACCAACTCTTGTTGGTGCACTATCCTTGGGGAAAGGTGCACTACCCTTTGTTCGGATATCTAGCTTAGGGTTTTCTTCCGGAGTGATTCTCTGTCAAGGTTAAGGTGCTCGGAGGGTGGCTTCGGCCTATGGTTGGGTGAAAATAGTGATATTGTCAATGGGAAAACGAGCACATCCATTATATTCTAACAGGTTATGGGTCCACACCTCCTTCATTCAATCTAACCGATGGAAGGAAACATAGCTATAAGGATATTAAGCTCATTGAAGAACTACCACTAAGTTTTCTAGCAGGAGTAGTCACCAAAGCACTGCAGCTAGGGTTACTAGCAGGTGTAGTTGCAAAAACCCTAAACCTCTCATTGAGGAACCTTAAGTGAAAATATTGATGTAATCTCTGGATAGACCAATGCACCCTAGCCTAGTGCATCTCCTGATACTCTCAGCAAGCCAAGACGTCAAGTTTGAGTTTGTGATCAAATCTATGGTTGACCAAGTCAAAGAAACCATGACTTACTTTATGAAGTTAGAAAAAAAGTTAGATGGAGCTTCTAAGTTTAGAGCATGGAAGACAAGGATTGACCTCATCCTTGCCAAGAATAAAGTGATGGATATCGTGAAAGGAAAGATCATGAAACCAAAGTTTGAAGAAGGGAAAGAGAAGGAACCACATAACGTTGTAGTCATGGAGAAGTTCAAATACAGTGACATCAATGCTATGAGTATCATAGTGGAATATATAAAAGACCACTTGATACCCTACATCTCCCATCTTGACTCATCAAAGAAGATGTACGATGACCTAACAAACCTCTTCTCAGTCAGAAACATTGGACAAATAATGAGTCTGAACAACGAGCTCCATGACATGAAAATGAATGATGATCAACATAACATCATACTTTGTGCGAATCTCTCAGTTAAGATATCAACTACAAGCTATTGAAGAGATCATTTCAGATAAGGAATTGGTAAACATAGTACTCAATGGTCTTCCCAAGACATGGGATTCATTTGCCGCAAGCATGAACACAAGGAAGGAGTATCCTACATTTGAAGAACCTTGGACTTGTCGTGCTCAACAAGAATCCAGGATCAGTGCAAAAGAGAAACCCCAAATGAAGTATGATGATCAAGCCTTCACAACAAGATTCATTAATTTCAGGAACAAAAGGAAGTTTGGTTCAAGGAGGAAGCCAAATCAAGAGAAAGTTATTTCAGAAGTACAATGCTTCAACTGTCGAAAGTATGGTCACTACAAGAATCATTGTCCCGAGCTAAAGAAAAGGAAGGGGACACATGAAGCATTAGTTTCCGAAGAAAAGGAACCTACAAAGGAGATCAAGCAGGATTAAAGAGACTTCTTCTTCTGAAGGTAACAATACTCTTCTTAGTTCTTGTACATATCTTGTTTGCATAGTCTCTGTACATATCTTGTATATCTATCTCTTAGAAGAAAATATGTTCCAAGAAGAACTATATCTATGGAAGAAAAACAAGATAAGGATTGCTACCATTATACAAGAAAGGATGAAATATATCAAACAAATCTTGTGGAAGCTATTACAAGGTAAGCCGAAATCAGAATCAATCTTGATGAAACCTAGAAGAAAGAAGTCAACAATCAAGAGAAAATTGGAGAAAGACTTATGACACTTTGCAAAAGGGAATAAGGATGCAGACAAAAACGTGGATTCTCCTAGATGGAGGGAGCGGATTATATATCACCATAAAGAAGAGCATGCATTCATACATGAAGCAAGGATTAGGAGGGAGATAATCCTATGATCCATTGAATATGATGAAGTATATATCCATGGTAACAAACATGAAAAGAAATATGTGTTGAATTCGACCTTAGAATAAGTCTTCTTCTAAGAGAAGCCTTAAAGTATCCCTGGTTGTCCATTCACATCCGTGAGCCTATGATGAAAAGAAAAAGTGGAATCTTTAGGGAATGGAATCTATAAGAAACTCCATGGACCCAAGAGTTAAAGAAAAACATGAGGAAGAACATGAAGATTCCAAGAAAGAAAGAGAAGCCAGAACAACCAGTCATTGTATCAAGAATCACAAGATTACCAGCCTGATATGAACTCACCAAAGTCAATGAAGAAGAGGAACTGAAAGTCATGATGAAGAACAATGTATGGAAGAATTATGAATAAAATATTTGCAAGATCCAGAACTAGAGGTTCTCCGAGATGGAGGGAGAAGACTATGATGACCACTTGTTCCAGTAGACCAGACATATCTCTGCATGAGTCATTATATCATCTGCAACATCCATGAGTTGGAGTTCTACATTAGATAAATGAAAAGACTGTTCTCCAGAACAATTGAACAAAGAGCGTACAAATAACAACCTCAAGACTTTGAAGCATACTAGAAAGATACCCTTGTATGCATATGGAAAAAGATAACTTCGTGGAGAACCTCTGGTGCACAATAGAAGTGTGGTGAAGATTTTCTATAACAGAGATATTGTATCAAGATGATTACTCAGTAGATCATATCTCATGATGACAAAAGAAGTGCCACATGGATATGTTCCATTGTTCCAACAATGATATAATTTATTGATCAGAGCTAAATGAAGCCTTCAGAGAAAACTAGTGTTCCAGACCGAAGTACATTTGAAATCAAGCATTATATTATCCGTGATGAAGTCCAGAAAGGAGAAAGAGGTTCTCCAATACATATCCCCACGGATGAGTAGATAAGAAGACATTTTGGTAAATCTTTTGTCCAAGATGAAAGAATTTGTGTACTCAAGCTAGATCCCGTGGAAATGACTTCCTTATTGAAAAAGGCAAAGATGAATCCCAGACTGGGAGGGAGCACTGAAATGTATTGACTTATGGACAATCATTTTTAAGTTTGAAAAATGGTCCAGGATGAGCAGTTTCCTTTCCAGTTCGGAAAGTGGATTGAGATTTCTAATGGACAGACATTTTCCAGTTCGGAAAATGGTCCAGATTCTGATGTACGATAGACATCGACTTCCCATTGTGGTTAACATGGGGAGTGGTCTAGGGCAGTCTCTCTTCTTGAGGGTTACTCAAGAATACTGGCCTGCCTCGTCGGACTACGATTTCTCATTATGGTTAACATGAGGAATGGTTCATTTTGGAGGTTGGTACAGGACAATCTTTTCCTCTTGTGGTTAATAGGGGAAATGGTCTGGACAATCATTCCTTAGGGTGTATTCATTCTCTCCAGGTTTCACTTTTTTTAGTGCCAGAGGAATGGCCCAGGGTGGGGAATGGTCCAGGCTATGTAATTAGGGACAGACATTCCTTAGGGAAGATTCATTCTCTCTAGGTTACACTTTGTTTAGTGTTGGAGGAATGGCCCAAGGTGAGGAATGGTCTAGGCTTAGAAATCAGAACAATCATTCTTCCTTGATTGAGAAGAATAGTCCAAATAGCTCATCATTGATGTCTTACTTTTGAGGGCAGATGCTCTTCCGAGATCTCACAGATGTGAGTGGAAGAATGGCCCAGATGATTCAATTTATATCATAACATTGTTTCTGTGCAGGTTGATATCAGATGATTGTTATGAAGATTGTATGACAATAGATGTATACTACTATGGTGGATGTGTTCCAGTGTTTGGTCAAGTACTTGTGTGTTACTTGGTGTGGTAGTGTACCACTAGATTGTATTTATATACTACTATGGATAGACACAATTGTGTTCTATTTTTTTCTGATTGCCTTGAAGACTATCAAAAGTATTGGAAATGATTATCAGCGAGATGGATGATCAAAGGACAGAGATTTCCCAGATGGAAAATGGTTCATAACATTTACTCTTCTAGGGCATATGTCTAGATTAGAAGAATGTCTCTTGTATCACTCTGTGGTGTGAGTAAATTATCCAGCATCATGTCTAATTGCTCAGATAGAGTACGGTTTTGAGAGATGATACACTGATGGTTCTCATGATCTAGTCATGAGATAGTCTATACAACTATGTTCATGCTATCGGGTGAATGGTATGTTTGTGATCAAGCCCATTACCTGTAATGCCTCCCTAGATAGGAGGGAGTGTTGATATTATGGTAGCTCTGGGAGGTATTTACCTCCATGTGTAAACATGACGAGAAAAGGAGACTCCGGAAAGCAAGAAGAAACTCTAATGAGTTGGATAATAACCCTAGAAGACATTTCGGCTCTAGAGGATAATTTATATTAGGTTATTATCCTACAAGAGAAGAATTGGGAGACAAGAGTTAATATATATCGAATAGACAAATACCCAGAATGAGAAGTCGGCCCAGGCAGTTAGCCAGATTTAGTATAAATAGAGGAGGCCAATCTTCATTCTGGAAAGCAGTCTCAGAATTGCAGAGAAACACTTGTGTGCACAACAGTGCCCAGTTTTGTGCGCAGGTTTAGAGGAGAGCTGCCATTGTAGCTGCAGCAGATAGCAGGTCACGTTTGGCTTGGACTATCTCTTGGTTAGGGTTTGGAATATCTAATCAGCTCTTGTTGGTGTGCTATCCTTGGGGAAAGGTGTGCTACCCTTTGTTTGGCTATCTAGCCTAGGGTTTGCTTCCAGAGTGATTCTATGTCAAGGTTAAGGTGCTCGGAGGGTGGCTTCGACCTATGGTTGGGTGACAATTGTGATATTGTCAATGGTAAAATGAGCACATCCATTATATTCTAACAGGGCCCACATATATCATAGAACTTTAAATGAGTCTTTTCATTAAAATAAAAATAGGATTTGATAGGTTAATTTAAAATATCTTATACTCAAGTGCTCAAAGTTCAAAGATATGATTAAAATTATCCCTGAAGTAGTTCTCAGGAGTTTTCTAAAAAATAGAATAGTCTTTAACAATCTTAAGAAAATAAAGTTGTTCATGCAAAGATGGATTGGGATTGGCTCTCGTGGACCATAAATAATTAAATGAAATAAGAAAGGAGAAAGAATAGAGTTGAAATAATGTAGGAATAATGCAAGACCAGAAAAGAGAAAATAAGGGAGCAATCTGAAATCAATTATATTCTCCTTGGTATAGACAAAATATAACTGGATGAATTCTAAAAGTGAAAAATAATGGAAAAATGGATGTGATCAATTTTTCACTTACTGCGATGGAATTTCTCCCTCTTCATTTGTTTGCTGATGCACTTTTTGTATCATGTTTCACTGCGGTTGAATGACCAGTACCAACTACCTCCAACTAATCCTCTTCAGTTATCTTAATCAAAGCTCGTTTTAACCAATATTCTATGTATTCTTTCATTGGGGCGATATTTATATCTTGTCTAATTTTTATATCAAATAACATGCCTTCTAGTTTCTCAATTTATATGAAAATTGGTGGAGTATCTTCAATGTCTTCATTTTTATTTGCATAATTTACCAACCAATTTTCAATTTCATTCTTATTATATTCAATTATACTATTAAATTTCTTAGCTGACAAACCCTTCAATATTTCCATGTGTTCCTCAAATTGTTGCCTTGTCATAAATATAGAGTTTAAGATTAACTTTGGGTCCTGTTCTTCTCCTTTGCTTCCTTCTAGGTCTATCTCAATCAACATGTGATACAATGATTCCTTTTTGACAACCACATCATCACAATCATCTAATATTTCTTTCAATATCTTGATATTTTTAATCCAACAAGACTTTAACTATTTGATTCAAGTTGGAGAAGGTAGGTCTTCTTCTTTTCTTTTCAACTCAGTCATTATTTAAATCAACTTGAACTTATTCGCTAAAACTATTTAACTTTGAACCGAAAGAAACAATATTACTCCTTGTATCTCATGCTTCCAGAATAACAAACTTTTTTATTTTTATTTTCTCTCCAACAAATTTTCTAACTACAACCAACAAACCTGATGTTCCTTTCAACTTTGAACTCGATTCAGCTGTCCCGTCGAGATTTCCCCCAGCTTGAATAGTAACTAGTGGACTTACAAAGATAGGAGGTGGCATTAAGGCACATTCCAATTCCTTAACTCTCTCCTTAAGCATCATATTTTCTACATCCATGTCATCCTCCAACACTTCTATGGTGTCACATGTAGATTTATGAATTATGGCGATCGTTGGAGTAGGTATGCCTTTGAAATCAAATTCTCATTTAGATTTCCTTTTATTTTTTGAATGTATTTTCTCTAAAATTAACTTTTCAGAGCTTCTGTCAAATAGGGCATTTTGTACTATAAAAGATTCATCTTCTAAAGAGTTCTATTATTGAGTTGCGAACTCGACATCAACTTACCTACTTTCTTGGAGTCTCTCTTCATCATACGAGAACTCAATATCTTCAATGTTAATGTCTAGATCCATATCTTGAAGCATGATTTCTTCTTCATGTATGATATTTTCCTCCTCCTACTAAGCAACTTGCCTCTTTATTTTGACCTGAAGTTTGTGGGATTTTTCCAAATTTCCTCTTGGAGGATTTTGGTCACCCCCATCATTAGCATTGTTGATAGACATTTTCGTTTTTTGTGGTGTAACTCGTTGAGAAGTTTGCTTGGGTAGGCCATTCTTTTTGATACACTTGGCGAATGAGCACTTCTTTCATTCATAAATTTTCCTCTATGATTGTGCTTATCTATAGTACTTAAAACAACCTCAATATATTACATTTTTCTTTCACCAAATGGTTCTTGTGGGTATTGACTATCTCCTTCTTCTTCTACAAATAGAAATGTATTTTCAAGTGAACTACTGTATCCAATATAATTCATATGATCCATGAAAAAATTATTAGAGTCAAAACCCTTGATTTCATTTGCAAATTTCAAGTTGTATTGATCCAATTGAAGTACGAATTCATTAATTTTGGAAATGCCTCTTAACAAAATTTTCCCAATTTTCCACGACATTGGAATAAACTACTTTTTCCTTTTGTCATGGAAGAAATGTACCCATAATCTATACTGTCTTGCAACTTCTATGAAAACAATTATGTTTGAAACATAATAAGGGAGGTAGAAAGGTTTCTCATGACAACAAAATATTATTATCATATTATAATACTCCAATTTCTCATAACACTCGTTTTTATCTAGGAATTTTGATGCTTCTAGAGATAATCTAAATATTTTTTGACCAAATATGATTTTCTTGAAAACAAAAATAAATTCATTATAGAATTCATAAAAATTATAAGTAATCCTCTGTCTCCAAAGGGCTTGGTACCACATAGGTACCAGATCAATCTTATAGTTGACCCTTCTTCCAATACTCAGACCTTTAAAAACATGAGAATAGGTAATGGAAAATATCAAATATGAAAGCATGTAGAACCTTTTATTTTCCTTGAATTTCTCTAATTGTGAAGAAATTTCAATGGAGATAATCTTCGCCCAGTCAAATATTGTCTTCTCGTGAACTGTAAAATATAAAATCTAAAGGGATAACTGAGGAATCGTCATTGTTGATTCTTGACTTGTGACTTTGGTAAAGAGCCATGAAATATTTTTGAAAGGATTTTTGAGCAAACTAACATGAATATTCTAAAAATGATACAACATTATGGAAGTATCTTCAAGGTATTCCTGCAAGAGCTCAAGTCTAGAATTTATTTCCTTAAGGAATTGTCTAGTTTCCTCCCCTTTGAATGTGATGGTTGGCTCAGGGAGCTTCAACATTCTTTTGAAAATAGATGGAAATAAAGAAACATGAGATTCCCATTGAAGTTGTATTATTCTACGATTCTTTTCATATTTATCGACACACCGAGAAACAATTTCCCTGGAGTAAAATGCCTTTGGTACCTACCCTGCTGAAGCGATGCCTGATGCCCAGACTATATTCTCGTTCCCTTTTGGTAGTAGTAGTGAATAATAGTACCAATAGGACCTTGACCACTACAATCTCTCGTGTTCTGTCCCAAATGGATTTAAAGTATCCCCATAGAAGTGTTCTCTTCCTTTCACTTCCATGTGGTTTGAAAGTTGGAGGAATTTTGATATTCACTTTGAAACGTTAATTTCAAAGTAAATTCCCTTTGATAATATAACTCATAGCTCTTTTTTCAATGAAAGAATTATTGTTTATTAAATGAAATATTACCTTGCGAAATATATCATTAATAACGAACTTTTCAAAACTTCTTGAATATTATCCTCCATAAGGTTAACATTTAATAAGTGTTGGGGGAAGTGTAAACTAATTTATGAATATAGTGGAGGGGAATACCTAGATATAGAGAAATGGAGGAATAAATATGAACCTGCTAACCCGTGAACCCATGGTGGAACTAAAAAATGGTTAAGTATAGTTCTGTTTAAAATATTCAAGAGTCGGTCGGACTCATGGAGCATAAGAAAACAAAAGGGGAAAAAATGAATCCACAAACCCGTTGATCTTTAAAAATATTATAAGTAAAGTGAAAAAAGAGGGTAGCGAAATAATAAGGTGCATTTTGATGATGGTGGAAGGGAGAAAATGAATGAGAATAATGATACTAACCCAAAAATGCGACGTTGTGAAAGAAAACTTAAGAAATGGCTAATTCATGGTACAATATGGATGCGACAGAGTATATAAGTGTATTTTGTATAACACAAAGCTTGATAAAAATGGCTATCAACTCGCCATGTATTGAAAAATTTCTAAGTAAAGAAAAAAGGTAAAAGAAAAGAAGTGATATTATATATAGGTTAACAAATGGCTCCAACTGTGGGACAGTAACCCCCTATGGGTTGCTGAGAACACCATAATCTAACCAATTACCTTATCCATTGGGCCATGGAGTCATTTCAAAATAAAATCTTGTAATTCTTCCTGTATGGAGTTATCTTCAAATATTGTCTCCACTTAGCAACTGCTTTATTACGGAAAACTCCGACTGAAGAAACAAATTATGTACAAACAAGCTCTACCTCCCCTATCCTACTTGTAGGAAAGGGATACTTTTAGGTGTAGGTAGATTTCCAATGGAGACATTCAAGCATCCATTTAATTTTTGAATGAACTGCGGAATAGGGAAACATGTCGAGGCTAGTACCAAAGAAATAGGGGCATGTCCAAAGTGTGCTGAGGAAAAACTAAGCCAGATGTGTTCAAAATATGATTGCATTGCTTGGCCAACAATGCTTGGAAAACATGATTCAATATAATCAATTCTTATTTTCTCAAGAATATTGTTTTCTTTGATTGGATGTCGAGTTTCCAATTTTAAAATACTTTCATCATTCTCCTCATTATTGACCACAACCAAGATTCTTGATTTATTGACAATGTTTTGAAGGCATTCTTCCTTCATTGAATGGTGATCTTTCACATACATTTTCTCAATATTAAGGTCTTCAATCAATTCTTCTTGCTGCTAATATTTTTGTGGCTTTTCATAATTTGTTACAACATTATCCACATGATAATATTGGATAAAATATTTTTGTTCATTTGGTGGAGGCTCCTCAATTTCATTTTCAAGATTGTTGCTAAAAATATCTTCATATGGAGTATATGAGAGGCTAAAATATTTCTCTTGTGTCCACATGGGAGAGGGTGGGAGGGATTTTTTTTTATCAAATGAAGTTTCTAACACATCCCAACTGGTAATCATCTTAGGAAGCAATGAACAATACCATTCAAGATCATAGCCACATGGATTTTGTAAAAATAATCGACATGTAACATTGTCTTCAATGAGATTGAAAACATCACATGTACTTTTGAATATAAGAATATACCTCTATGCATCTTCTAAAATATTTCCAAATAATGTGGAAAAATTTTCAATAGGAATATCAAGCTTTTGAAAATCAATTTTTGGCAGATTTAAAGGGGTTCTATGAAATCACCTCCTTCTTTGGAAAATTCTTTGTTTTACTCACTCTCGTAAAGCCATTGATGGGCTTGGTGGATAAGGTAAATGAGCATTATGACATGAAATAAACTCCTCAAAGGAGCGATAATATACATCTTCTTGAGATTCTTGAATCTTTCCAATAAAATTGCCAGGTTTTTTCATAGTTATTTTAATGGAATAGTCAAGGGATTCATCCCCTCGAATCTTTAATTGTTCTTGGTTCTCTTTGAGTTCATTCAAACATCTCTAAATAATATTTTTATAAATCGTGTGCATATAGAACAAACAACAGTCTTCTTGAATCTTCTTTTTGAAACTTTGAACCATGGAGACTTTGGTTCCTCAATCAGTTTTGAAACAAAGTTTCAGATGTATTGAAAACAAATTGTTCCCCAGTATGGTCACCAAAAATATTGATGTTTGAATCAGTTAGAATTGAAACAACAACTTCATAAGGATTAAAATTTCCCCTTCATTTTTATAGAGGTGGTACTACTCTTTAAAATGTTTAAATATTTATCTTTGACGATCTTGCGACAACAATATTTAAATGGGAGAGTTCTAAAGAGAAAAATCCAAATATTTATGATTCAAATAAAATAAAATACAAAACAGAATATACATGCATTACGTATTCCTGAGAAATGGACCAAGTATATTTACTCATAAAATAAATAAATTTGCATAAGTATGATACAAAGAAAATAATTATAAGAAAAATAGAATGAACCTCATATCCATCATAGTTTCAAATATTTCTTGATCACATTCAAGGAAAGAGAAATGAAGGGCCCATATATATTAGAGAACTTTAAATGAGTCTCTTCGTTAAAATAAAAATAGGATTTGATAGGTTAATTTCAAATATATTATACTCAAATGCTCAGAGTTCAAAGGTACAATTAAAATTAACTTTGAAGTAGTTCTATGGAGTTTTCTAAAAAATAGAATAGTCTTTAATAGTATTAAGAAAATAAAAGTCTTCATCCAAAGATGGACTGGGATTGACTCTTGTGGACCATAACATAAATAAATGAAAGAAAAAAGGAGTAGGAATAGAGCTGGAACAGGGTAGGAATAATGTGAGACCCGAAAAGAGAAAAGACGGGAGAAAAAAAAATCGGTTGTATTCTCATTGGGATAGCCAAAATATAATTGGATGAATTTTGAAAGATGAAAAAGTATAGAAAAAATGATGTGATCAATTTTTCAATTAATGTGATGGAACGTGTCCCTCTTCATTTGCTTGTTGATACACCTTTTGTATCATCTCTTTCTACAGTTGCACGACTTGTAGCAATTGCATCCAACTAATCCTATTGAATTATCTTAATCAAATCTTGTTTTAACCAATCTTCTACGTATTCTTTCATTGGGGTGACATTTATCTCTTGTCTAATTTTTATTTCAAATAACATGCCTTCTAATTCTATCAATTCCTATGAAAGTTGGTGGAGTGTATCCTCAACGTCTTTGTTTTTGTTTTCATAATTCAGAAACCAATTTTCAATTTTAATCTCATTATATACAATTATACTATTAAATTTCTCAGTAGACAAAGCCTTCAATATTTCCATGTGTTCAAATTCTTTCCTTGTCATAAATATAGAGTTTAAGAGTAACGTTGCGTCCTCTACTTCTCATGTGGTTCCTTCCAAGTCTATCTTAGTTAACCTGCGATAGAATGCTTCTTTTTTGACAACCACATGATCACACTCATCTAATATTTATTTCAATATCTTTATCCTTGTAATCCAATAGGCCTTTAACTATTTCGTTCAGGATGGAGAAGATAGGTCTTTTTATTTTATTTTCAACTTAGTCATACCAGAAACTTTCAAGGTAAATGTGATGACAGTGTCTTTATAAAAATCTTCTTCATTATTTAAATAAACTTGAACATATTCTCTAAAACCATTTAACTTTGAACTGAAATAAACAATATTACTCATATCCCATGCTTCCAAAATAAGAGACGTTCTCCTTTTTATGTTTTCTCCAACAAATTTTCTAACCAACAAACTTGATTTTCCTTTCAACTTTGAACTTGACTCGGGTGTCCCATCGGGATTTCTCCTAGGTTGAATAGTAACCAGTGGACTTATAAAGATAGGAGGTCACATTAAGGCACATTCCAATTCTTTAAATCTCTCCTTAAGAATCCTATTTTCTTCCTCCATGTCATCCACCAACACATATAGGGAATCACCTTTATCTTTATGAATTCTGATGATCTTGGAAGAAGGTGCACCTTTGAAATCAAATTCTAATTTAGAATTCCTTTTATTTTTTGAATGTATTTTCTCTAAAATTATTTTTTTAGAGATTTTGTCAAATAGGGAATTTTGTACTATAAAAGATTCATCTTCTAAAAAGGTATGTTCCTGAGTTGCAATGTCAGCAACAACTTCCCTTCTTTCCTGGATTCTTTATTAATCATCTAGGAACTCAATATCTTCAATCTTAATGTCTAGATCCATATATTGAAGAACAACTTCTTCTTGAGGTATAATATTCTCCTCCTCATGCTGAGTAACTTGCCTCAAGTTTTCTTGGGTAGGCCATTTATTTGTGATACACTTGGAGAGTGAGAACTTCTTTCATTCGTAACTTTTCCTCTCTTTTTGTGCTTATATGTATTTCTTACAACAATTTCAATATCTTCCATTTTTCTTTCGCTAATTGGTTTTTGTGGGTCTTGACTATCTCCTCCTCATTATTTAAATAGAAATATATTTTCAAGTGAAGTATTGTATCTAACAGAAGTCATATGATCCATGAAAAAATGATTAAGTTCAAAACCCTTGATTTCATCTACAAATTTCAGGTTGTATTGATCCAATTGAATCACAAATTCATCAATTTTGTAAATGCCTCTTAAGAAAATTTGCCCAATTTTCCATGACATTGGAATAAAATGTTTTTTCCTTTTGTCATGGAAGAAATGTACCCAAAATCTATATTGTCTTGCAACTTCTATGAAAAAAATTATGTCTAAAACATAATCAATGAGGTAGAAAGGTTTCTCCCAAGAACACAATATTCTTATCACAATATAATGCTCCAATTTCTCATAACTCCCCTTTTATCTAGGAATTGTTTTTCTTCTAGAGATGTTTCTGGACCAAATATGAGTTTCTTGAAAAAATAAACAAATTCATTATATACTTCATAAAAATGATAAGTAACCCTCTGTCTCCAAAGGGCTTGGTACCACATAGTTACTCGATCAATCTTATAGTTGACCCTTCTTCCAATACTCATACCTTTATAAACATGACAATAGGTAATGACAAATATCAAATATGAAGACATGTAGAACCTTTTATTTTCCTTGAAGTTTAATAGTTGTGAAGAAATTTCAATGGAGATAATCTACGCCCAGTCAAAGATTGTCTTCTTGTGAACTATAACGTACAAAATGTAAAGGGATAACTAAGGAATTGTCATTGTTGATTCCTGACCTGTGACTTTGGTAAAGAGCCATGCAATCTCTTTGAGAGGCGTTTTGAGTGATCTGACCTAAATATTCGACAAATCCTCTAGAATTGTGACAGTATCTTCAAGTTATTCCCACAGGAGCTCAAGTCCATAATTTATTTCCTTAAGGAATTGTCTAGCTTCCTCCCCTTTGAATGTGATGGTTGGTTCAGGGAGATTCAACATTCATCTGAGTACATATGGTGAAAAAGAAATAGGAAATTCCACTTGAAGTTGTATTTTTATCCTTTTTTTTTCATACTCATCAACACACCAAGAAATAATATCCCTGGAGTAAAAAACCTATGGTACACACCCTCTTGAAGTGATGTCTGACATCCAAAATATATTATTGTTTCTTTCTTTTAGTGGCAGTGAATAATAGTACCAATAATACCTCGACCACTAGAATCTCTAGTATTCTCGCCAAAATACATTCAAAGTATCCCCATCTAAGTGTTCTCTTCCTTTCACTACCATGTTGTTTGAAAGTTGGCAGAATTTTGATATTCACTTTGAAATGCTAATTTCAAAGTAAATCCCCTTTGACAATATAGCTTGCATCTCCTTTTTCAATGAAATAATTATTGTTGATTAAATGAAAAATTACCTCGAGAAATATGCCATTAATAACAACCTTTTCAAAATTGATTAAATATTACCCTCTGTAAGATTAACATTTAATAAGTCTTTAGAGAAATGCAAAGTAATTTATGTAATACAGTGGAGGGGTGGACATAGATCTTGAAAAATGAAGGAACAAATATGAATGCACCAATCCACGAACCCTTGATGGAGATGAAAAATGGTTAATTATATATCTATTTAAAAGAGTCGAGAGTCTGTCGGACTCATGGAGTATAAGAAAATGAAAGGGGGAAAAATCAACCCGCGAACCCTCCGTGATTTTGAAATATTCAAAGCAAGTTGAAAAAACATGGTTACAAAATAATAAGGTGCATTTCGATGAATACGAAAGGGAAGACTTGAATGAGAATAACGATACCAACCTATGAACCTACTGTTGTGAAAGAAAACTTAAGAAATGGCTAAGTCATGGTACAATATGGATGCGATGGAGAATATAATTGTATTCTGTATAATACAGAGCTTGATAAAGAAGGCTATCTGTTTATGGATAAATTTGTGAGTGCGGACACAGACCAATCTCCCCAAGATCCACCTGGATCTGGAACAAACCGTAACAGAATACTACTCCTTCCCTAGATCTAACTATTGAATGAACTAAGAGAAAGGGATAGTGTTCATACCTTTTGAACGCTCTCCTTTAATCTCTTTTGTTCCTCGCTCTGCTCCGATGCTCTTGCGTCGTCCAATCACAACAACACAAACCAATCACAGCAAAGGCATTAATATATTCAATACCTAGTCTATACATGTGATCAAGGAATCATGTAATAAGATGACATCATCATTATGG
>ML811135.1:105227-119388 GCA_009831015.1 Picea engelmannii | reverse complement strand
TAGCATGTTTGTTACTGTGTCAAGATACTAAACAATTCCTCTTACATTAAAGCAACGTATACTTAAAATACAACCAACAACTCATATATTCACATTTCACATTAAAAAAATGACAAAGTGTTCAACATACTTTGGTTTATTGGCATATTCTAGTCGCATACTTTAGTGTATGCTTCATAAAAAGACCTATTCATTCACAATTAAATATTCCGGTAGTGGACTTTGGTGCATATCCATGTATGTATGCTTCCCAACAAGGAGTGTTTCACTTTTATCCCCTTGACTCGCCTTCTAACATTACGTTAAAGAAGAATTATGACCCCAAGATGAATGCTTAGCTAAAGGCATGTTTATGTCCCTGATTTTACAAGGGTGCTAGAAAATTCCATCATCAATCCATGCACTTTCCTATCAACATTTTATTATTAATCTTTACGCTTTCCTATCTACATCTTCATTTTCCTATTTGAAGGGACTAGACTAAAATTAACAATGTTATTTGTTTGTATGCCTTTGTATTAATGTTTACGCTTTCCTATTTACATGTTCTTTTTTATCAATTTTCCTATTTGAAGGGATTTGATCTGAAATTAACAATGTTCTTTGTTTGTACGCCTTTCTCTAAAATTGACGAATGTACCATAAATTTAGTTCATATGATTTCTAAGATCAATGGTCACCAATTCATTTGTAGCAACTAAGAAGAGTCTCTTTAGCATGTCCCTTTCTCTATTCCTCACCTTTAGAAATATTGCTAGCATCTCCTCTATCATAAAAAAATATGGTTTTGTTTCCATTAGGAGACATGAGCTTCTTGAAGCCCTCTACAATTGACATAGAGTCTTCGGGTGCACCCTTTTACCTAGACAGGTTTCCCTCCCACAAGATATATATCAATAATTCATTTTATCCCTTGCTCCATCCCTTTATCATGTTCCTATACAATCCTCGATCCAAATTTCCCATAGCCCTTCCTCTCCATCCCTTTATCATGTTCCTATACAATCCTCAATCCAAATTTCCCATAGCCCTACCTCATGTCATATATTTTATTTTGGAGACATCAAAAGAGTTGTTCACATGATCAATAACAATAGAGTTACATATGAGGAAGACCTACACATTGAGTTCTTCAAACATGGTATTCACTTTATCAACTTACATATTGTCAATTTGATTGATTTATTGCGTTGTTTGATCAAGTTATCCTTTCACATGGTTCCACCATATCATCCACCCCATTTTGAAATCAAGGTTTAGTTAAGATCCTACAATTACATGGCCATCATGATTGGACACACTTAAGTACCTGTTATCAAATTTAGTTAAGATCCTGTGTGAATGGCATAATTTTTTTTTAAAAAAACCCCAACATTGGTCGCTTTAGTGACTAACATGTTCGTCGCTAGTATAGACAATTGGTCGCAAACACCAACGTGTTAGTCGCTAGAGCGACCAACATGTTCCAACATTTGGTCGCAAACTAGGTTACTTGGTTGTTCTAGCGACTAACTGATCCTCCTTCGTTTGACCTTTTTAACTGATGGTTTGGTCGCTCTAGCAACTAAGATTCGTTGTTCTACCGACTAACATTCATCGCTAGCCGAACTTTTCCCTATTGTGAATAGGATTCTTTTCCCGGTCGCTAGACCGACGAAGATCCATGTGTGGCCGCTAGACCGATGAATGGATTCCGACGAAAAAAAAATCATCGTGGTCGCAAAAACGACTCTATGCCGACGAAAATTTGTCTCTACTTCGTCGCAAAAACATTCAAATTTAATAGTGACTGAATGTGTCATAGGAAGCTACAACCAAATATTTATGGAATAAGTTGGATAATTTGTAACAGTCTAAGTCCTTAGTAAATAAACTTTTCTTGAGAAAGAAGTTGTATAACCTGAAGATGAGAGATGGAGACTCAGTGGTAGAGCATTTGAAGGCCTTCAATACTGTGGTAAGTTAGTTAGTATCTATTGAGATTAAAATTTCAGATGAAGATAAGTGTATCGGTTTACTGTGCTCTTTACCAAACTCGTGGGATAGTCTGGTTGTGGCCATAGGTAGTAATACAAATGCCTTGAAGTTTGATGAAGTGGTCTCATCCTTATTGTCAGAGGAGATGAGACAGAAGGACAGAGCACAGACGCATTATTTGCAAGAGGTCGCTCCCAGGAAAGAAATAGAGCTAAGTCCTCAAGTGGGATATTTAAGTCTAAGGTTAGATCTAAATCTTCCAAATTTTTTGTAAAGGTATGTTGGAGATGTGGAAAAGAAGGGCACTACAAGAAGCAGTGTAGATCCAAAATTGAGAAAAAGGAGGGATTTGAAGAAGCTCCTTGTACATAAGAAAAGACCTCCAAGGAAGAAGGAGGGGATGTGTACTTGGATTATTCAAGCACACATGCAGGTCATGAGGCATGGTTGGTTGACTCAGGTGAATATTTTCATATGACTCCCCATAGGGAGTGGTTATGTGAATATGAAAGGTACGACGGAGGTAATGTTTTCCTAGGTGATGACTCGACAACTAGAATCATAGGATGAGAAAAAGTCAAGTTGAGGCTCATATATGGAAGGATTAGAACACTACTTGGTGTTTTGCACATCCCAGGTTTTGGCCAAAATTTTGATTTATGTAAGCAAAATGGATGATGCAGGGGTAAAAACAATATTTGAGAAGGAAACCTGCAGGATGGTTCGAGGAGCAATAGTGTTGTTGGAGGGGGTTCGGTTTGGAACTCTGTATAAGCTGCAAGGAAGCACTACTAGTGATGGGTGTAATAGTTCCATTGTTCCTGATATTGTAGTTGAAGAAGAAATAACTCTTATAGTCTCTGGAGAAAAGGTTATGCTATGGCATCAGAGACTGGGGCATATCAGAGAAAAGGGTCTTTGACTACTACACGGTAAAGGTATGGTTGAAGGTATGTCTAACTGCTCTCTGGATTTTGATTTATGTGAACATTGTGTATATGAGAAGCAAAATCGGGTAAGATTCCCCTCTAGTGCAACGAGGGAAGAAGGAATTTTACAACTAGTTCACAGTGATGTGCTTGGACTTGTGTCGGTTCCATCATTGGAAAAATTTGTGTACTATGTCTCATTTATAGATGACTTCTCGAGGAACACTTGGATATATTTCCTCAGGAAGAAATATGAAGTCTTTGAAAGGTTTAAAGAGTTTAAGGCTCTTTTTGAGAATCAAATTGAGAAAATAATTAAGCTGTTGAGGACAGATAATGGCAGAGAGTTCTGCGGGAATGAATTTGAAGAATTTTGTAAGAAGTATGGTATAGCAAAGCAGAAGACTACTTCATATACACCTCAATAGAATGGAGTTGTAGAAAGGATGAACAGGATGTTGATGGAAAAATCAAGGTGCATGCTCAGTGGTGCCGGGTTAGGGAAAGAATTATGGGCAAAGGCAGTGCGTACTGCATGTTACATGGTCAACAGATCACCCTCATCAGCGTTGGATGATATGACTCCATAAGAGGTGTGGAACTGGTAAGAAACCTTCTCTTGGACGTCTCAAGGTATTTGGCTATGAGGCCTATGTTCATGTTCCAAAGGAAAACAAGAGTAAGCTAGATAAGAAGGCTGAAAATTGTATCTTTATTTGGTATAAAGATGGTGTCAAAGATTATAAGCTTTGGAACCCATAAACTAAGAAGGTTGTGTATAGCCGAGATGTGGTATTTAGAGAAATAAAGGATGTTGTTAGACAAGAAGTTCTACCAAGTAAGGAAGAACCAGAGAAAATAGAGTTTGATTTAAAGTATGATGAATCAAACTCTACAGAAGAACAAGAATCAGAAGAAGAAGATCCTCGTACTCCAGTATTGAGCACATTAGTTCGAGAAAGAAGGCTACCAGAAAGGTATACTCCATCTGAGTTTTGTTCAAATTTTGCTTTGTCTATTATTGATGATGATCCTAGAAATGTCAGGGAGGCAATGGATTAAGAGGATGGAAAACTATGGAAAAAGGCCATGGATGAAGAAATGGCAGCCTTGGATAAGAATGAGGCTTGGGATCTAGTGGAGTTGTTCACTAGAATAAATACCATTGGCAACAAATGGGTATTTAAAAAGAAGTTGAATGCAGAAGGCAAAGTGGAGAAATACAAAGCTCAGTTAGTAGCAAAGGGTTTTTCCCAGGTTGAGGGAATTGATTTTGGTGAGATTTTTTCTCTTGTTGCCAAGTTAACTTCTATTATATTTGTTTTTATCTATTGCTGTTGCATTTGATTTTGAAGTAGAACAGATGGATGTGAAGAAAACATTCCTACATGGGGATATGGAAGAATAAATCTATATGAAGCAGCCATAAGGTTTTGTTGTGAAAGGAAAGAAGGAGTTGGTATGCAAGCTGAAAAAGTCCTTGTATGGTTTAAAACAATCATCAAGGATGTGGTATCAAAAATTTCATACTTATATGTTGGGCACTTGCTTTCTCCCGTCCCATTCCGCCAGTTTCTTATCACTGCAAGAAGAAAAGGTAGAGCCGATTGAAAGCCATATAGAAACCTAGAGCAAGGAACAAAGCTTATTGTTTACCTCATTGAACTGGTCTATCCTTGGATTTAGCTTCACAAGAAGCAAAGAGGATCATTGTGTGTATTTTAAATTAATTGGTGATCATTTGATTTATTTGGTCTTGTATGTGGATGACATGTTGCTGATAGGAAACAACTGGGAGATTATCCAGGATGTGAAAACTCAGTTGTCCTCTAAATTTGACTTGAAGAAGCTTGACGCTTCAAATTTCATTTTGCGCATGGAAATTAAAAGAGATCGGAAAAAGAGAAAACTCTGGCTAAATCAGAGAAAATATGTCAAGACAATATTGCAGAGGTTTAATATGCAAAAATGTAAATTGGTCAAGGTCCCTATTTCTGTTGGTGTAAAGTTATCTGCAGATCAGTGTCCCAAGACACAAGAAGAGGAGGAGGACATGTCTTGTGTTCCATATGCGAGTGTAGTTGGCAGTTTGAGGTATGAAATGGTCTATAATAGACCAGACATTTCACATGCAGTGGGAGTTTTGAGCAGGTATATGTCAAAACCAGGGAAGGAGCATTGTACAACAATAAAAAGGGTTTTCAGGTATTTGCGCGCCACTGCTAGCTATGGATTATGCTACCAAGGAAGATTGGGATTGGACAGAGTGTTGGACATACATGGCTTTGTGGATGCAGACTGGGTTGGAGATTTCGATCATAGGAGATCTACAAGTGGGTATGTGTTTAATCTGTATCGAGGAGAAATCAGTTGGATGAGCAAATGACAGGTTGTAGTGGCACTTCCAACTACAGAAGTTGAATACATGGCAACCACTCATGCAAGCAAGGAAGCATTATGGTTACAAATATTTTGTTTAGGTATTGGGTTTGTACAACACGCTGTAAGGATATATTGTGACAGTCATAGTACAATTTTTCTGGCGAAGAACCCGACTTATCATTCAAAGACAAAACATATTGATATTCAATATCACTTTGTGAGAGACGTGGTTGAAGAAAAGAAAGTGTTATTGATGAAGGTGGACACTTTGAAGAATGTTACAGATTCATTAACAAATTTGTGAGCACTGAGAAGTTCTCTTGGTGTAGAGGATCCATGGGCATTGTTGCCCTGGATTGTTGACTATGTAACCCTGTAACCCCATGTATGCAAAGAAAACAACAAGTGGGAGAATATTGGGTATGTGTTATATTCTTTGCACGACTAGCTCTAGTGTCTGCTACATTGCACCAGGCGCGCAAGGGGGTTTGAGATTTTTTTTGCCTCGGGAAACGTGTTGCATTTTGCCTCGTTTTTCATGTCGCCTCGATTTTCTTGTCCATTTTTTGGGAGATTTTTCGGAACATGGTTTCTGTTGATGGTTTTCTATTTTCGATTAAGGAATGAGGGTTGTTGACTAATCCAGGTCATTGGGTTAGGGTTTTGGATGTCATTGGATCCTATATGTATATTGTATTGTAAAAAATGTATCACTATGAATGAATATAGAATATGTTGGTTTTCCCGATTTTGGGTTTCCAGTGGAAAAATATCTGTGTAATGTGTGTATTTACCATTGTATATTTTCTATTCTTTTATTGAAAATCTATTTGCAGTAAAATATTGTACAGGGTTAAAATCTACAATGACATTCTAAAATGCAAGGAAAAACACATTTGTTATACATGCCAGATTATTCACAACACAAGCATCGAATAACAATGAAACAAAGACACAATTGAGAGGAGATGTGTTGTTGCGTAATATAACGTGTGTAATGCTAATTAATTAAAGTGGAAACAATGATTTATGCCTAACATCTCATGTGGAAAATAGAGAGAAAAGGTTTACGCAAAAAATAAGAAAAAAAACTAACATTATCCATTTTAACCCTAAATATTTCAAGCATCGAGAGGATTGTATTTGATTTATTATTATTCCCCGGTGAGAGTAGGTGAAGTGGGTGAGTTTGACATAGTAAATATGCACGAGCAATTACTTAGTGAATTTAAAAAAATAAATACCCAACAACAAGTCTTTGATGAATTTCACTAAATAAATACCCAACAACAAGTTCTAGGTGAATTCGACGCAATACATAACCCTAGTGAATTTGGCAAAATAAAAACCTTGTTGTGAGTCCTCATTGATACAAAATCAAATAAGATGATTATATTAATGTCCAACAAATAACCGCAATAATAGGCGAATACGAATCAAAACATACAACCAATGGAACACAAAGTGGGAGTGCATTGTTAGGTTGTTATATTCTTTGCAATGAAAGTCTAGTCGAGGTAGATCAACTGACGGTCAAAGGTCGAGGTGGATCGATAGCAGTCAAGGTTGAGGTTGATCGACAACAATTCAAAGGTTGAGGTAGTTGACCGGGTAAAGTTGAAGTCGAAGATATCGACATCAAGTCAACCAACAAGAGGTTAAAGTGTGGGTGTGAGACGACCAACTAGAGACCGAATGAAGGTCGACTGGTAATATGACTTGGAGTCGACTGTAATAGAATCCTAGTGTTTGCGGGATTTGTAGCCAATGTTCGGCATGGATCTATAACCGTTTTTGGGCGCCAAGTCTTTAGGGTTTTTCTTGTTGTAAAGCCTATAAAGAGGCGTGTTGTAAGGCCATAAAGCCTAATGCAAAATATGCTAATGCATGAGAAAATCGTAGGTTGTTGGTCATGTATATGTAAGTTGGATTGGCTACAAGGTTGTTCTTGCATAGACAAGAGGGTATGTTGTCGATTGTGTCTTAGGTGTGGACCAAGGTTAGATATGTAACCTTTTATTTAGATTGAATAAGACAACAAGAGAGAAAAACACTCAAAAAAAATTGGTTTTCCTGGTTTGGGTTTCCAGGGTAAAATCTTTGTGTACTGTGTGATCACTTTGTCATTTGTGTTCTTGATTAAATTCTTCTTCTCTTCTACTAGGTTTAGTATGGAAGTGTATCTCATTTCCTGACAAGCAGTATCATAGTTTCTCTGAAAAGTGGTATCAAAGCGAAGTTCTACTCTAACAAGTGGTATCAAAGTTGTGTTATGCTTTGGTCAGTGAATTAGATATTGATTTACTAATCTTGGATCTAAGAACTAAACCCTAGGTATAGTAAGATTTGTAAGTCATATATTGTGTTAAAGATCATGGTAAAGAATGTCGAGCAGTTCAAGAATCTAGATAGAAAAATTCAATGGCCAGAATTTTGAGCTTTGGAAGCTTAAAATGGAAGATCTTCTTGTAGATCGAGAACAATGGACAATGTTCTGTTCAGGTACCCAACCGACAAGCATGTCGATGGAAGAATGGGAGAAACTCGAAAGAAGAGCAAGAAGTATGATTCGACTTTGTCTTGCAGATTCGGTACTGTTGAATGTCTCGGGTGAAGATTTAGCTAAGAAACCGCGGGACAAGATGGGAAGCTTATACCAGTTGAAATCTCTGGTAAATAAGTTATTTCTCATAAATAAACTGTATCTTCCAAGAATGAGTGATGGCATTTCAGTGACTGAGCATTTAAATGCGTTTAACACCACTTTAATCCAGTTATCGTCTGTGGATGTTAAGATCGTTGAGGAGGAGAAGTGTATCAACCTATTATGTTCTTTTCCAAACTCTCGGGATAGCTTAGTCATGGCTATTGGGAGTAATACAACCATACTATCACTAGAGGACATGGTTGCTTCTTTGTTGTCGGAAGAAATGAGAAGGAAGAACATGGAATGATTGACCAAATATGCTCTAGTAGTGAGAGGTTGACTAGTAGACAAAGATAAAGGCAGATTCTTAGGTAGAAAGTTCAATTCGAAGGGTAGATCTAAATCCCCGGTTCAGTCGATGCGAAGATGCTGGAAATGCGGTAAAGCTGGGAATTATAAAAATGACTGTAATTCGAAGGAAACAAAAGTCAGTGTTGGATCCGATGAGAAGTAGTCGACTGAGAGAAAGATGATCTCGGATAAAGGAGGTGATGTGTGTTTTTCGTCGATTAGTACAAAGTCGAATCAATATGTTTGGTTGATCGACTCAGGACCATCCTATCATATGACACCACATAGAAAATGGTTTCATGAGTATGAACGATATGATGGAGGTGACGTGTTCTTGGGGGATGACTCAACAACCAAAATTGTCAGACGAGGAAGAGTTCGATTGATACTGCAGGATAGGAGGAAAATATCTCTTCCAGGTATGCTACACATTTAGAGTTTGGCAAGAAACCTGATATTTGTTAGCAAGATGAGTGACGCAGGTGTGCATACTCTATTTTAGAAGGATATGTGCAAGATGTTCAGAGGTGCGATGGTCTTAATGAAATGAGTTCAGATTGGTACCCTATACAAGTTGTTAGGGAATGTCGACTAGACTAGATGCAACAACATCATTGCTCATGAAATCGACTCAACTCGAGCTAAGTCGGTACAAACCGACTCGACAAGACATGATAAAATCGACCTGACCAGGCTATGGCACGAGAGGATGGGACACATTGGAGAAAAAGGACTTCAAGCTATGCACAACAAAGGTATGGTCGAAGGGTTACCTAAATATGGTTTAGAGGTCGACTTTTGTGAACATTGCATATATGGAAAACAAAGTTAGGTGAGGTTCCCATCTGCAGCGACAAGGGGAAATGGGATTCTAGAACTGGTTCATAGTGATGTGTTTGGCCCGATTACAGTGCCTTCACTTGGTGGATCCTTGTAGTATGTGTCCTTCATATATGATTTTTCTAGAAAGACATGGATATTTTTTCTGAGGAAGAAATCAGAGGTTTTCGAGAGATTTAAGGAGTTTAAAGCTCTTGTGAAAAACTAGACAAAGAAAAGGATTAAAGTGTTGAGAACTGACAACGGTGGTGAATTCCGTGGAAAATAGTTTGATCAATTTTGTAAGCAGTGTGGCATAGCACGCCAAAATATCACACCATATAACCCACATCAAAATGGAGTTGCCGAGAGAATGAACAAAACATTGATGGATAAGGCAAGGAGCATTCTTAGTGGTGCTCGGCTCACAAAAGAATTCTGGGCGGAGGTAGTCGACACTACAAGATATCTGGTGAATATATCTCCTTCATCGACGTTAGTCGACACGAATCCACATGAGGTATGGTCAGGTAAGAAGCCTTCGGTCGCACATCTCAAAGTATTTGGTTGTGATGCATTTGTGCATGTTCCAAAGGAAAAGAGGAGCAAGTTGGACAAGAAGACAATCAAATGTATTTTCGTTGGATATAAAGAAGGAATGAAAGGATATAATATTTGGGAGCATGCATAAAAAATAACAATGTACAATCAAAATGTGGTATCAAAGAAGTCATAGGTAAGTCTGATACTAATGAAGTTGTTAAGACTGAGAATAATCCCAAGATGGTGCGGTTTGAATTGAGGAATGAAGAAGATGATTCAGATGAGTTGACTTAATCTGAGGAAGAGGTGGAACAAAAGACTCTAGTAGTAATTACGAGGTTATAAAGAATAAGAAAACTAGTCGAAAGGTATAGATAGCCTGACTTATGTTTCGCATTTGTGCTAACTTCCATCAACGATGAGGCCAAGTCGGTCAGTGAGACAGTCGACTCAACAAAGGGTAAACTATGGAAGGACGCCATGGTTGAAGAGATGGAATCCTTGCACAAAAATGAGACATGGGATTTAGTCAAGTTACCTAGTGGAAGAAAGCCCGTCGGTAGCAAATGGGTATTCAAGAAGAAGATGAATGATGCAGGACAAGTTGAGAAGTTCAAAGCTCGACTACTAGCGAAAGGTTATTCCCAAGTCGAGGGAGTCGGCTTTGGTGAAATTTTTTCCCCTATTGAAAAACTAACTTCCATTAGAGTACTAATGTCTCTGGCTACAACATTCGATCTGGAAATAGAACAAATGGATGTGAAGACAATGTTCCTACATGTGGACTTGGAAGAATAAATCTACATGAAACAAACTGAAGGATTTGTATTCAAGGGCAAGCAAGAGTTGGTGTGCAAACTGAAAAGATCCCGCTACGGTCTAAAGCAATCGCCAAGGATGTGGTACCAAAAGTTTGACACATACATCTTAAGTTTGGGAATTGTGAGAAACAAAGTTGATCACTGCATATATTCCAAGGAAGAAGGTGGGTGTTTCATATATGTAGCTTTGTATGTCAATGACATGTTGTTGATTGGAAACAACATGGATGAAATAAAGGAGGTGAAAAAGCAATTATCCTCCAAGTTCAATATGAAGGATCTCGGTGCAACTAACTTCATTCTAGGAATGGAGATTAAGAGAGATCGAGCCACTAGAAATCTCTGGTTGAATCAGACGAAGTATATTGAAACAATGAAGGTGTCAATTCCTGTGGGAGCAAGGCTAAATGTTGAATAGTGTCCAAAGACACATGAAGAAATAGAGGACATGCCATGTGTTCCCTATGCAAGTGATGTTGGTAGTCGAATATATACAATGGTCTGCACTTGACCAGACATTTCCCATGCAGTGGGAGTGTTGAGCAGGTACATGTCGACACATGGAAAGGAGCACTGGACAATTGTCAAGAGAGTATTCATGTATTTGTGTGTCACAAAGGACTATGCTATATGCTACCAAGGAAGACATGGAGGTGATAGTGGTAAATTAAATGTACATGGCTTTGTCAACGCCGACTGGGTTGGAGATTTGGGTCGATGGAGGTCGACCAATGGATATGTCTTCAAAATGTTCGGTGGAGCAATAAACTGGATGAGTAAGTGACATGCAATCATAGCCTTGTTAACAATAGAAGTTGAATACATGGTGACCACTCATGGAAGAAAAGAAGCCATATGGCTGCAAAGGATGTGTTCATGAATCAGGTTTGAGCAGAGAGTTATGAAGGTGAGTTGCAACAGTCAAAGCACAATATTTATAGCAAATAACTCTACTTATCATTCGAAGACTAAGAACATTGATGTACAATACCATTTTGTAAGAAATATGGTGGAAAGTAACAAGGTGTTATTGGAGAAAGTAGACATGTTGGAAAACATAATAGACTCGTTGACCAAGTCTGTGAGTGTTGTAGATTTCTCTTGGTGCAGAGAGGCAATGGGCATTGCTTCCCTGGGTCTGTGAATGAAATTTCATGAATCTCCTGTTTCAACAGAGAAGACAATAAGTGGGAGAATGTTGGGTTGTTATATTCTTTGGAGTGAAAGTCTAGTCTAGGTAGATCGACTAACGGTCGAAGGTCGAGGTGGATCAACAACAGTCAAGGTCGAGGTGTATTGAGAACAAGTCGAAGGTTGAGGTAGTCGACCGGGTAAAGTCGAAGTCAAAGATATCGATGACCATTCAACCAAGAAGAGGTCGAAGTGCAAGCGTGAGACGACTGACTATATACCGAATGAAGGTCGACTAGTAATACAACTTGGATTCGACTGTAACAGAACCTGAGATTTGTGGGATTTGTAGCCAATGATCTGCATGGATCTGTAACCATTTTTAGGCACTAAGAATTTAGGGTTTTTCATGTTGTAAAGCCTATAAAGAGGCGTGTTGTAAGGTCGTAAATGCTAATGCAAAATATTATAATGCATGAGTAAATTGTAGGTTGTTGGTCATGTAGATGTAAGCCAGATTGGCTACAAGGTTGTTCTTGCATAGGAAAGAGGGTATGATGTCGATTGTGTCTTAAGTGTGGACCAAGGTTAGACATGTAACCTTTTATTCAGATTGAATAAGACGACAAGAGAGCAGAATGCTCAAGGAATGTTGGTTTTCCTGGGTAAAATCTCTATGTACTGTGTGATTGCTTTGTCATTTACTTTCTTGATTAAATTATTCTTCTGTTATGATAGGTTTAATGTGGAAGTGTGTCTCATTTCCTTACATGCACAGATAGTGCTTATAGCTACATTAATATCAAAATTCAACGATCTAAGAACATAGTTAAATTACCATCTCAAGGGAAGAAATAGACACATAAATAAAATGATTACATAGGTGAAAATTCATCAAGAACATGTCAAAAGGATGTCTAAACCTACACTAGAAGTCGACGTTGAAAGAATAGGGAGAGAATAAGAAGAATTATCCTCATTTGAATCATTAATCATCATGAAGGGGTCAATACATTATCTAAGAAGGTCATTTGGAGAGTATCTAGCATTGATATGGCTTGGTTGTGCTATCCTTGGGGGTATCTTGGAGGGAGCCCTATATCAAGGAGACCCATCATTCATAACAATGAAGGTTACATGGAAGTAACTCCAAGCGAATGACCGAGTGCTTGAGGAATCCTAGACAACAATACCTAATAAATTTCCTAAGAAGATCATTTGGAGAGTAACTAGCATTGGTATGGTTCGATTGTGCTATCCTTGGGAGTATCCTGGAGGGAGCCCTATATCGAGGAGACCCATCATTCATAACAATTGAGGATGCATGGAAGAAACTCCTAGTGGATGGTCGGCTGCTTAAGGAATCCTATAAGGTAGTACTCGATACATTGCTTAAGAATATCATTTGGAGAGTAACTAGCTTCGATATCACTTGGTTGTGTTATCCTTGGGGTATCTTAGAGGAAGCCCTATATCAAGGAGAACCATCATTTACAACAAATGAGGTTGTGTGGAAGAAAATCCAAGTAGACAGTTGGTTGCTCGAGGAAGGCTATAAGGTAGTACACAAGCAAATAATGCTTGAGTGTTTGGTTGAACGAAGTAACATCTCATCCAAGCACATGACTTATTCAAAAAACATGGTAACACTTGGGCAACCTATTGTCAAGAATATCCAAGCACTCAAGATGGCACTTGATAATACAAAAGTATGATTTTAGTTAGTAAAGCATTAAAGCAAGATTTTAATGCATTCACTCCACGTATACTTAAGAATTCTAGCAAGCTCCTCTTTACTTCTTCATTACAAAGAAACTTGTCAACAACCATAAAATTGGTTCTTAAAAGCATTCCTTTCACCCGTGAGAAAAATACATGAACAAAGGACTTTCAAGCTCCTCGAACTTGATTCTTGTTGAACAAAGCACATGATTAATGTTACGCAAGGCCACTGAAACAAATCTGTTAAATTAATCTAACCCAAGGTCATTAAAACCAATGCACGAACCATTCTTTGAATGTCAAACTAATTGGTCATTTAACTAAAAAATATCCAGTGACCTAATTTTCTCTCCCTCCCCACTCTCTTGGATATAATAAAGACTGCCAATGAAAATAAGATTGATTCTTACACCGTTCCTTTCATTGGAAAGCAAGAACAAGAACCATGTACTAAAATAAAATTAACATGGAAGTGATATCCTTCCTCACAACTATCATTATTCATGCAAGCAACAATTCTTCATTTACAATATCATTCCAGTAGCAAATTGTTCAAGCAAGTTATCAAAGATTAAACCATAGCCATTCCTTTATCAATTCCTCATTATTTTGGCAAGCAAAAATAACACGAGATTTCTTTAGCCAATAAAATATTCAAGCCAAGAAAACTAAAAGGGAAATAGGTGAGTTGGTCTATACCAACATTTTGCCCCTACTTATTCTTGATAATGTCTAAAACTTAAAAATGAAATGAATCCTCTTGGAGAACAAACCCATTGTTATTTGACAACCCTCCGATGTTCACAAAATTATAGAATGGATTCTTACCTTGAAAGGGA
>ML811135.1:91318-105127 GCA_009831015.1 Picea engelmannii | reverse complement strand
AACAGAACCTGAGATTTGTGGGATTTGTAGCCAATGATCTGCATGGATCTGTAACCATTTTTAGGCACTAAGAATTTAGGGTTTTTCATGTTGTAAAGCCTATAAAGAGGCGTGTTGTAAGGTCGTAAATGCTAATGCAAAATATTATAATGCATGAGTAAATTGTAGGTTGTTGGTCATGTAGATGTAAGCCAGATTGGCTACAAGGTTGTTCTTGCATAGGAAAGAGGGTATGATGTCGATTGTGTCTTAAGTGTGGACCAAGGTTAGACATGTAACCTTTTATTCAGATTGAATAAGACGACAAGAGAGCAGAATGCTCAAGGAATGTTGGTTTTCCTGGGTAAAATCTCTATGTACTGTGTGATTGCTTTGTCATTTACTTTCTTGATTAAATTATTCTTCTGTTATGATAGGTTTAATGTGGAAGTGTGTCTCATTTCCTTACATGCACAGATAGTGCTTATAGCTACATTAATATCAAAATTCAACGATCTAAGAACATAGTTAAATTACCATCTCAAGGGAAGAAATAGACACATAAATAAAATGATTACATAGGTGAAAATTCATCAAGAACATGTCAAAAGGATGTCTAAACCTACACTAGAAGTCGACGTTGAAAGAATAGGGAGAGAATAAGAAGAATTATCCTCATTTGAATCATTAATCATCATGAAGGGGTCAATACATTATCTAAGAAGGTCATTTGGAGAGTATCTAGCATTGATATGGCTTGGTTGTGCTATCCTTGGGGGTATCTTGGAGGGAGCCCTATATCAAGGAGACCCATCATTCATAACAATGAAGGTTACATGGAAGTAACTCCAAGCGAATGACCGAGTGCTTGAGGAATCCTAGACAACAATACCTAATAAATTTCCTAAGAAGATCATTTGGAGAGTAACTAGCATTGGTATGGTTCGATTGTGCTATCCTTGGGAGTATCCTGGAGGGAGCCCTATATCGAGGAGACCCATCATTCATAACAATTGAGGATGCATGGAAGAAACTCCTAGTGGATGGTCGGCTGCTTAAGGAATCCTATAAGGTAGTACTCGATACATTGCTTAAGAATATCATTTGGAGAGTAACTAGCTTCGATATCACTTGGTTGTGTTATCCTTGGGGTATCTTAGAGGAAGCCCTATATCAAGGAGAACCATCATTTACAACAAATGAGGTTGTGTGGAAGAAAATCCAAGTAGACAGTTGGTTGCTCGAGGAAGGCTATAAGGTAGTACACAAGCAAATAATGCTTGAGTGTTTGGTTGAACGAAGTAACATCTCATCCAAGCACATGACTTATTCAAAAAACATGGTAACACTTGGGCAACCTATTGTCAAGAATATCCAAGCACTCAAGATGGCACTTGATAATACAAAAGTATGATTTTAGTTAGTAAAGCATTAAAGCAAGATTTTAATGCATTCACTCCACGTATACTTAAGAATTCTAGCAAGCTCCTCTTTACTTCTTCATTACAAAGAAACTTGTCAACAACCATAAAATTGGTTCTTAAAAGCATTCCTTTCACCCGTGAGAAAAATACATGAACAAAGGACTTTCAAGCTCCTCGAACTTGATTCTTGTTGAACAAAGCACATGATTAATGTTACGCAAGGCCACTGAAACAAATCTGTTAAATTAATCTAACCCAAGGTCATTAAAACCAATGCACGAACCATTCTTTGAATGTCAAACTAATTGGTCATTTAACTAAAAAATATCCAGTGACCTAATTTTCTCTCCCTCCCCACTCTCTTGGATATAATAAAGACTGCCAATGAAAATAAGATTGATTCTTACACCGTTCCTTTCATTGGAAAGCAAGAACAAGAACCATGTACTAAAATAAAATTAACATGGAAGTGATATCCTTCCTCACAACTATCATTATTCATGCAAGCAACAATTCTTCATTTACAATATCATTCCAGTAGCAAATTGTTCAAGCAAGTTATCAAAGATTAAACCATAGCCATTCCTTTATCAATTCCTCATTATTTTGGCAAGCAAAAATAACACGAGATTTCTTTAGCCAATAAAATATTCAAGCCAAGAAAACTAAAAGGGAAATAGGTGAGTTGGTCTATACCAACATTTTGCCCCTACTTATTCTTGATAATGTCTAAAACTTAAAAATGAAATGAATCCTCTTGGAGAACAAACCCATTGTTATTTGACAACCCTCCGATGTTCACAAAATTATAGAATGGATTCTTACCTTGAAAGGGACACTTTGAATAGCTCAAGCTCAGTACCCTTGTAATGTTCGCATTGCCAACAACTCAACAAAAATTATTTGATACCACCTTGTAGCATTCCCAGTCTCAAGCTGGGCATTAACACACCAAAATCCAGACTCTATGATACCATTTAATTAATAATAATGCCTTGCATATGCAACAATATACAAAACTAACAACATACATAATCCATGCATAGTTTCACAATTACAACAACATAATTAAATATATATTACACACGATACATCTTGTAATTACACATAAGAATACTCATCTTTTGTGAAAAGACCTACTACGTGCAAACCTTCCACGTTCCTCCTAGACATAGACCGCATTGCTCATAACTCTTAGCAGTGGGTCACCCCCGAGCTGGGGCTAAAATCCACCAAGGCCAAGGGAATCCTAAGCCAGGATATGATCTAATAATCAATAGAATTGCTCAGTCCAAGGTGCCCAACTGCTGCAACTAGCCTACAGTCTCTCATTCCCCACATGCTTGTCCCACCCCAGGAAGTGTGCCCCTTCTTTTCTCAATAATCCTTTAGCGGCCCCACTTCCCTTCCAGGGATTTAGAAACATGTCAGATAAGAAGTCTCAGAGCCCTGTATTTAATGCCCAATACACCAAGGAACAATTCCCAATAGTTCTCTCACCCAGAGAGAAGGCTCATGGGCTTGACAACCCACCTCTTCAACAACACACGAGACTAACAACTTGCCTCTTCAGTTCAAAATACCGGGTCCACTGGCTAGAACATCTCCCACATACCAGTAAGAAGATGGAAACAATAGTGTACAGAGGATGATAGGAGAGAATGATGGAATAATCATTTAGGAATGATGGGAATTACACTAAATCCCCATGTTATATATGCATGTTCCCTTTATGACACTTGGCTCCCCAAAGGAACTATCTTTTCCCCCACTTGTAATTATTTCTCCTCCATGGAAACTTAGGATATATTTATATCCATAAATTATACTTTAGGAATATTAATACCATATTCCTTTGGGCTTTATTATCCCCTATCCTAGGGATAACTAAGGAGATTATGTCTCGAGGCCCACAAGTCCTATACATGGAGTACCGAGAGCTAGAAGAATTGAGCTTGGCCCCGGAGGGCCCATGTTTTCTTCAGTGTATCCCATCTATCAGCAACAACAACATCCATCCCACCGGCTTGGTCCTAAAGTAGCAGTGGATCGTGCTCCATGAGGTAATGAGTCCAGGTACCATGGTATGTGTCACTTTGATTTTTGAAGCATTTGAATATGGTGCACTGAACTCTCATTTATTTCATAACGTTTGCTTGGAAATTATGCTCTTTAACTTGTTCATACNAGGTCATCATCCATTCCTTCCATACTTACCATTTTTCATCATTATCCCTCTCATCTTCCCCTACCTTGGTTCAGGCATTGGGTTTGCCACACTAGGAAGGTTTGTACCTTGCCTTGTGGGTAGAAGGGGCTAAAGGCCCATGTGGTAAAATTAGCTGGCAAGAGTTAAAATCCAAAATAAAACCTTTGAGATGCTTCGCCCAGGGATTCCCGAGAAAGCAATAAAAGGCTTCTCGGGAAGAAAAGGGGACCCGTAAGATAAAATAAAACTCAAGGTCTAGTTGGTGGATGGGAGGTCTCATCACGAGCTGACCTATTAGGTCCATGGGCAAGTAGTGGTATGAAACTACCATCTATCTTGTCACCAAACCAGGGTAGTGGCTTTTGGTGGCATAGCCAAGAGAAAGGGGGTCTCATCAAAAGGAAACCTTCTCATTTCCGTGAAGTGCTTGTGGGTAACGCTGTCACCATTGATCACCACGCTAGGACAGTGTTCCCCGTCTTTTCCCTTGAAAATAAAGAGAAATAAGACAAAGAATAAAATACATTGAATGGGCTAGGAAACAACGACATCCATGACAAGGTGCAACTCACCCTCTACAGAGGCACCCACAGGCAAGACCTACATTTCCCTGTTATCACTGCACCCTCTGCCCAAACATTTCCCCTACACCATTTCACACACTTACATGACCTAGATTGGTATTCACATGGGAAACACCCCAAACTTGAGGAGAATTATCCCAATAGGACATCCTAAGACCCTCTCCAAACTTGACTTGTTAAACTACATAACGTCTTTGAGCATTTGTTTGGGTAAAGGGGGGTTTTTTGCACATGTTTGGGTAGTTTGATTATTGGATGTGATTGACATTGCTATGATCCCTGTGACTTATGAGCCCATGGAGGGCATATTTGTTGTTGCTGCAGGACTTTTCCTGGTGGACAAGTGCATGTGGGGGAATGATCAGGTTGGACCTCCATATGGTTGAAACCCCAACAGATGGATGTTGTGATCCCAACCAGGGGCAGATAGACACCAGAGGATGGCACCAGGAAGAAAGAAGGATGTTTTCCCCGAGACACTCTGACAGGCCTAGACCTAGGGGGGTCTTGCCCTTCCACCAAGATGTTGGCCCTTGAGGGTCCCTGACATCATCATGTTGACCCTTGATGTCATCCAGTTAAGGTTTAGCATTTATGAGGACGGTTTGGTGCTAGTTGGCATGTGTGGCAGCATTTGGGGCCTCTAGAGGCCAAGCGTTTTACATTTGAGGCATAACGTTCCATCCTAGGGGTCTAACGTCACCCTAGAAGAGCATGACGTCATCTCTAAAAGTGAAATTAGGGTTTAATTATTGAATTTATGTAAAAACTGGATTTTTGATGTAATTTGGCCATGTCGGCCTTTTATGACCCAAAAAATAATTAAAGGTCATTGATATTGTATAAATAAGAGATAAAACTCTCATATTTTTTCATGATTGACTGATCACACAAGTGGTGGTCTGAAATTCGGCCCTCTTTAAGGGTTATTGGCTGAAATCTAGTGGTGCACACTTCTTGAAGGAGACATTTCTTGGTGTATTTTGGCAATTTTTCATGTGGAGGATCTTCAACTAGGGTTTATGCTTGATTATTCTTGGTGAAGTAAGTGGAAAATCTGCATTTCTTTACTGTGAATGAATGCTTATGGTTAATTTACTTGTTTCATGTCAAAGATTATGAAATTGCTTGCTTGAAACCCTAGGAGAAAGACATATGTTACTAATTTTTTCTCTATAGTCTTCCACTTGTTAAAATTTCTTGAAAGGCACCTATCTTGAAGTATATACTAGAGCTCTACCGTTGTAGCACTCTAGTAACCCTACTTCCTTTCCCATTGCATATTTTATTACAATTTGTTCAAGGAAAAGAGAAATCATTGGGGCCTAACCTTTGTTACTTTCTAGCAATTATCTCTAAGAGTTGGATTTTTGAGGCCTTGGGATATCAACACCTTTCTCATCCTCTCCATCCCTTTGACATAACATTATCATTTCTATTTTTCCTCTAAGAATTGTTCCTGCCATTATTGACTCCATTACCCTAGAAATTCACTAGTCTACCATTTACAAGTGTTGATTGATCAAACAAACACTCAAACCTTTATCCTTGAAGCTTTTACTAACATTTGTTAACCCTAAACTAGACTAACTCCTTAGCTAACTTGTTGTTGTTTCAAAACATTGCTACAACCAGACTAATTCAAGCCAAATTGCCACATTCACCTACATAACTCACACTTACATCATCCGGAAATCACTTGGGACAATTGCTAGTCAATCTAGTAAATAAGTGTTGAGTTTGCATGGTGTTTTCTTGCACTTTTGACCACTAGAATTTGTTGTTGTTGCAAAAGATTGCTACAGCCATATAACTGCAACAAATTCTCTGCAAAAGTGACCTATTTTGCTAGCTAGGCATTGCCAAACTTGCTTGTGACAAGCTTTTATCATTCAACTAGGTTAAAGCTATTTCTTCTTGTTATTTTCAAGCACTTTCAAGGCACAATTCTTGTGGTTGTTATAAAATATTAATTGTTGTTATAAACTGTTGCAATGCTACAAATTCATATCAACTAGCTTCTTTTTGAAGGTTCATCGTCTTATGAAGCACTAACATCATTTTGGTACTTGGAAAGTGCCCCTTTTTTGCCTTGTTGTCTTGTTCTGGGTAGGTACACAATATTATTTATTTTCTTCATCTCTATAAGATATAAAGAACCCTTTGATTTGAGTGATCTATGAGAGTGGAAGGATTCCCTTGTGATTATTTTCCTTAGCCTTCTCAAACCCCCCAAGTCATCGGGGACGTCTCCCTTGGGGTAGCCTTGACATACTCCTAAATCGAAAGAGATTTCCTATTAAGGTGACAATGATAGGTTACTCCCAGTTAAGCCAATTATGTATCCTCTTGCCTTGGGCTTTTGGGCAAGTACAAATTGTGCGATAACAGGCTTAAGCCCCCTTAGCTTAGCCCCTTTCCTAGACTCTTAGTCCCCCTTTCCCTTTCTAGTGAATTTTGTCCCCCCATACTCTTTTGTTTGGTCAGTCCGCAACAATGATGTATTTTATTGATAATATGAGTGTTTACATATTAGAATAATAGGCTCACTAGCATTTTAGAATCTAGGCTCTTCGGCCTAATAATCACATAGGTATTCTGGCCTATAATATCCCGACTCACCAGCCTATAAAACATATTTACATTTACAACTAGAAATCAACCTGGGGTATTACAACCCTCACTTCCAGGATGGGTACACTTAGTTTAAGAGTGAAAACAACCCCATATGCAACTACAAACTACAAAGCAACCATTAAAACCCAAGGATGTGATGTTGGGAAGCTAAATGCATCAAGGAAACCTACAAATTGAATTTTTAAGAGGAAATGTTGTTAATGGGCTTATGGAGTAGTGTGATGGAGTAGTGTGCATCACTCTAAGATGAATAAAATACTTGCCTACTCATTGGGATAACTTTGGACGACTTCAAACACTAAATTCCTATTGCAGAATTGTGGAATGTTGAAATTATGGTGGGAATCCTTTTTCAAACATGCACTTAAGTTTCTTTGCATCTTGATATTCTTGTTTAAGCATGAAATGTCATGTTGTATAATTTTTTATGCTAACTTTGAGGTAAGAATATAACACGTTTGCTTGCACCAAGAGCCATCACCCCAATGAATCCTGATACTCAGTGATGCGATTTCTTATTATAAGAATTCTAGAGAATAGGGAAAACAAGGGGGGATAAGGCACAAGGTTTCTACATGATGGAGGAAGACTATCAACTTATGGATTATTTGGATTACCCCATGTAGAGGGTGGACATATGGGCTCATTAGGGGTCTACTCAACTAGGAGTAAGCTCATGGGGAGATAAGGTGGTCTTATGGAGGAAAGATCCTAGATCTTTTGAATTGGAGGCATGAGAGGGTGACAATGATGTATTGAATACATAGTGAGGTGTTGTTAGCAATATCAATGGTCATGGGTCCAAGGAACAAGTCTTGTTGTTTCATTCGTAGGAGGGAGTAATGAATCCAAGTGTGATGAAAGAGACTATAATTATGTTTGTCATCCAACTTGAGAGGTGTTGGATGCATTCAATGTGACGATGCCAATGTTGAAGAAATGATTATGGCATTATGGACAAGAGGGTACGGAACTATTACCATTTGCAACTTCAGGCAATCCAAAGGCACTTTCAAACATTAGGGATACAATTCCATAGGATGGTAATATTAACTCACCACAAGGAGCAACAAAGGTTATGAGGTACTTAGAGAAGTTTATTAGTGACCAGGTTAAAGGAGTCAACTTTATAGGGATGAATTTGGATGTGGATGCTCTATGTGGAGGTTACAAAGAGAAGGAATTTGGACCAATGATAAAGGATGATAGGAACCCTTAGAAGCAAAGGAAGGTTACAAGGAAGAGAGAGAGAAGGGTTCATATGGTAGCAAGAGAATATCTAGGTGTGGAATAATTGATGGATTACATGGGCAAGACCTTAATTGGAAAATTCCATGGAAGAAAACTAGTAGCATATTGGTTAAAAATTTGGATGTAGTAGTATTGGAGACTGGTTATAGGTAATTGGCCAATTTTCTACCTCATGGCCATGCTAGCTTGGTTTCTTGTTTAGATATGAGGAGGATGCAGCCAAAATCCTTAAAAGAAATTGGTTATGAGATTCATCTTTTCTATCCTTGAAGCCCTAGCACATATGTTTTGACCCCGAGGCCGAAACATCCACCAAAAATTTGATTTGGGTGAAATTAATGAGGCTCCCTCTAGAGTCTCGGACTGAAAATTTCCTGGAAATGATAGGTAATTTGTTTGGGAAATTCATCTCAATGGATCTCTCTTTTAAGTCAAATGTTTACATGATAGTGACAAAGATTCTAGTGGAAATCGACACAAAGGAGGGGTTAGTAGAAATCATGTATATAGAGATAGGGAAAACTGTTTTTATATAGGAGCTATACTATTGCAACATGCCATTTATATACATTCAATGTCATAAGAAAGGACATATTGTCAAAGACTATTCAAAGCCATTCTTTAAGAATATTTGGAGAAGAAAGCTTGGAAAGGAGGTAGTTTTGGCTGAGGTTATAGCTTTAAGTTCATAAATAAAACAACATGGTGCATTGGAGGATAGTCCCATTAATTTCTCGATGGTTGTACAAAAGGATTCAAGGGTTAAGGTCCAAAATCCATTAGAGGATTATATTCAGGAACAATGTTGGATAAGTCCAACTCATAAAATCAGGTACCACAAGTGGAGGTAGCAGACCAAAAGCAAGCTAGGATTTTGGGCAATCCAAAAGGTATGTTCCATTTATATTATCCCCTCCATAACGTTACTGTTAATAATGCTTTGGAGGTTGGGATGCCTGGACTTAGCCTTTGAATCTAGCCACAAACCCCAAAGGATAATAATTGAACAAGTATGATTCGATAGAATTGTCTAGTGATATTAAATCTCTCTCAAATTCTAGAGATAGTGATACCTATGAGTCTTTCTATGCTACAAATGAAGATTCCATAGTTAAGGTTTTGCACAAACATGAGCCTTTGAAAGAAGGTCAAAGACCCACAAGCCAATACCATCTTAGACCAAGAAAAGGGGAAGAAGGGATGGGGAGGGGGTCGGGGTTTATGGGTTTGGGTAGTGATGGAGTGAAATCCCCTGAACATCTGGCAGTTGGGAATGTTTCCCCCTCAAGGGAAACTACTTCCAGACCACCCTCTCAAGGGTGCATTAATGTTTCTTGGATGAGCACTCCTACTCATATCTGCATTTTTCTTCCAGTTCTTCCATCATATATCAGATCATTTAGCCTTACATGACCACACGACATCTTTCAAATGACTCTATCATGGTATATCAACTCCTATGATTTACACCTCGTATGATATGTACACCAGACGGTACTTCATGCTTCATATTTACTTCAATTGAGGTGTTATGATTTCATTTGTGGGTTTCTTGCTTAGAAGTGGTGTGATGGTTTCTAACCCTGTCATGAACATAATAAAATTCGATTTGATCTAATAACACTTCTTAACATTAAATTTTATTATTACTTTGTCTCATTTTACCATGGGGAGACATAATTGTCCTTGGATAAGCGTTGCCTTTACTTAGGATAAATCATACTAGCGTGTTCATATCATAACCGCATCTAACATTCTCCATCATTTCCCTTTCACTTTCATCTCCTCCATTAAAAAAGATACAATCCTCGCCTATGTTTGACTTATCAAATGTCGTCCAACAAGGTCTAAATAAATAAATTGAAAAATAATGTAAGACAAAATCAAATAAAGCCAAAAATGGCTAGAGGTGAAGAGCAAAAATGTAAAAAAAACATAAAAATGAGAATGAAACTAGAGCTGTGCCACCTCATTAAAAATGCCCAACCCTAAAGTCCTATGCTAAAAATGCATATCTAAAGAAAAGAACTAGGAAAAATCAAAGAAAAGTGCAAAAAAGGGTAATAAAAAGGTGTTGAGGTGGTAACTCCAAGCAAAGCTCCCCCTTAAAAGGCTCACAAGTACTAAAAATGAAGATTCCTAGCTCAAAAAGGCTAGTTCGACCAACAAAATACCTTTTACACCATTAGAAATGACTTCTACGCTCTAAACATGAAGTTCCCCTTCCCTTTCCATCAATAATTCATCATTTTTACCTATCTCTAACCAAGATTACCTAGAAAATACTCCTGGGAATTGACACATGTAATAAGGGTAAAGTTGCCCCACCATGGTAAACTTGGGCAATTTATAAAATGAATATATGTTAAGTTGTCACTAGTACTGATTACTTAATGTGCATTTCCTAATGACTTGTTTTGAAGCTTGATTCATCATTATAGGCGGACACCTCAAATTGGGATGCATGCACTATGCCTCAAGATCCTTGTACATCCATTCGGATCCGCGTACCTATATTCAACCATATCTACCTACATTGGGATCCATGCCATTTTTCTTGGGATATGTGACAATGTGTTTTATGATGACATGGATGCCACATCATCATCACATGCCACATGGACCATTCCTATAGGGAAAACTTGCTTTCTTGGACCATTTCTTGAGGTGTCGAGGAGGTTATAGAACATTTTTTAGAGCAGACAACTTCAAGGGTAATTATATTTTTGAGAGAGTGCCCAAAATTCCGCCAGATTAGTGTCATTAGATGCAAAGTGGCTGCAGGATTTACAAAATGGGGTTATAATAGAAAATTGGGAAAAGATTGACCTAGTGATGATGTTGCTAAAATCCGTCGCATGGAAACTATTGTTGTGTGTGTTTTGGAGCTACACACGTGAACACATGTGTTGGAGAAAAAATTAACATTGTCAAAATATTTGTTCCTCGCTAAAAAATTCATCAGATTTTCTAATCCATAAAAACTTGTTGGCATAAAGTTCTCATTGCCTCAAATCTCCAAACGCTTAGCCATTTGTGTCACGCCTTTGATTCCTTGCATCCAAGTTTTGTTAAAGTTTCAAATTCTTTGCGTCCAAGTTTTCCCAATCCTTCTATGTCTGCAAACTCCTTGATCTCTTTAATAAGGTTCGAGATGTCTTGTTCCCTTTACCAAATTTTGTATGTCGCAAAGCCCTCATTTCCTATGAAAATGCATGAATTAAATACCTTAAAAAAATAGAGAGATATGAATATATCTTTTGTTATTATAAAATGTTTTAAAATTTTTAATTATATGTTTAAAAGGGGATTTTAAATATCAAGCTTCCAAAGAGCCATACCCCAAGTCATAGGTCAGCCCACATGAGGCGTCAAGGGAGGAGCCATGAGGGCATTAAAGTGCACTACGAGTCGAGCAAGAAAGAAGAAGTTAATGCATATAAACATGTCATTGTCTTTTGTGCTCGTGCATGTGGGATATATCCCATAATGTGAAATATAAACTACAAAGCAACAAAGAGTCATTTTGCACAAACCAGAAGATTGAAGAGGATTGTTTCTATAGTATTTTCAATCAACAATGGGAAACATGGCGATACCTCTATGCGGATGTTCAAGCACCGACGAAGGTCCATAATTGAACCACGATTCTATAAATAAAATTGGTTGAAGATGTGAAACCCTCAACCCCAACAAAGATGATATTGTACCTCACAGGGGCCACAAACACCCTTTACACTTTTGGGGGATATGCAGTCATAGTTGAAATAATGCATGCCACGTGAAAGCCTAAAAAATTACAAATTTCAATTAGCAAGAGTATGAAAACGAGAAGGTTCTATGTAGAATATGTTTTGAAGGTGAAATTGTAGTTGGGTTACTTCCCTATAGGCATCACATTTTTTGCAGTTCTTGTTTAGAGAAATGCAAGAAGTGTCCAATTTGAAGGGTTTCCATCATCGAGTGCATTGCCTGTCTATGATGTCTAAGAAATATACTATCACCAAAGTTGGAAAGACACAATTTTGTGCGAGCATGAAGGATGACAAAGCTATGGTTGTAATTGCAAATCTAGTCTCAGTCATATTGGATTAGTGAAGAAAATTGAAGTCAACAAGAAATACTTTAGATTTTGTGCAACCAACTAGGGATTCGATCCACCTTTCTAGTCAAATTTTCTAGCAAGAAAATCAAAGGCATATGTGGCAGGAGATTCATCAGTCAAGGACATATGTGGAAATCAAATCTCATGTTTTTAGGCACTAGATCAACCAATAGAGATCAAATATAGATTATGAAGACAACTTGTAGCAGATTTGTAGTGCCAGAACACTAGAAACAAAGATTTCACAGTGGGTCTGCACGTTGCGAAAGTGTTGAACATGAAATTTTTGCAACGAGTTTCTCATGGATGCTGCAAAACCACACAGTCAACTTGAGACCAAGACTTTTCGATTGCTAGCTGGAATGTACGTGTCAAGTCATCATGTGGACGAGAAGGACCAATTGTTTTGCCACTGAACTCGTACAATTTTCTTATGATTTGAATGTATTAATTAAGTCAAGAACTAAACCCTAAAATCTAGCAGTTTGTTTGGAAATTGTTCTTATTCTGTTGTAACTTCATCTAATTTTGGAAAAGTCCGAAGATGATGGATCCCTCATCTTTGTAAAGAGGATATCCTATGTATTTTGGGAAAAAAACATGGTAAAAACGGTTCAGTCGAGAGGTTCAAGAGAGCTTGATGAAGCAACAAACCTGCATGTGTCTAATTTGTAAGTCGGAGGGCATATCATTATGTAATCATTTCTACCATTGAAGATTCATGAAGGCTGTATTATCAGAATGTTAATTTACTTTGTTTTTCATTCCTTTATCTTCTTGCTCGAATAAGATTGCAAACTTTGAGGATCATGGTTGCCTTTGATTGATGGACTCTTGAGTAGCAGAGGATCTGTTATGACAAGGTTATTAATCATTGTTTATTGTTCAAGTATATTGCATCCATCTCGCAGATAGGATTTATGTTTAGTGAATGTTCCACTCTTTGTTATCTTGTTCATTCTTCCATCCATTGTCTTATAGCTTTTGATCCGATAACTCAACTTGATTGCCTTTGAACTGCAGAGTGGTTATGAGTCCATGCCCAATGGTATGATTTTGTAAACCTTAGCTTGCTACCCTCTCCCTTTCTCTTTTAGTCTTGATGATCCACCTACCAAACCTTATTTAAACATTCAGTCATGATATTCAAACAAATGGGTACCGGGCTTACCCTTCTAGTAGTGTAAGGGTGACTTTTGGTGCTAACAAGGTGGAGGGTGCATTTTCTCTCCCTTAGCCACACATGTGGGTGATTATAACATATTGTGGAGCACACCTCCTCTATTTGACTAGTCCACTCACATGTTTGATTTGGTTGAGGGGGTTATTTTATGATATATTATTTCATTGGCTCAAAATGCTTTTAGAGCATGGTATTGGGAGTGCCTCTTGTTTTAGCTCATGGTTTTGCTAGAGCACATTGTATTGGCACATGGTATTGTACGAGTACATGGTTTGCTACTTTGCAAGTTTTTTTAAACCATTTACAATAATGCAATGCACACACACATTCTTAAAAATAGAAAATAACACAATTGCAATCACACATATACACATAGATTTACCCTGGAAACCCAAACCAAGAAAACCAACAACCTATTTAGAGCCACACCTCTTATT
>ML811135.1:42094-78931 GCA_009831015.1 Picea engelmannii | reverse complement strand
AGAATGTTGCAGATTCATTAAAAAAATCTGTGAGCACTGAGAAGTTCTCTTGGTGTAGAGGATCCATGGGCATTGCTGCCCTGGATTGTTGACTATGTAACCCTGTAACCCCTTGTGTGCAAAGAAAACAACAAGTGGGAGAACCATCCTCTGGAAGGTGGGCATGTAAGGTCTAGGTGTAGCTCTACTATTGGTTGGACCCCTGGAAGGTGCTCCCCCAAATAATATATGTCCTTCAGTATGCACATGATGATCAGTCTCTGTATGCTTCCTAGTTCCCCCTTATGACCCACTGGCTTCATTGTTTCCATTGTTATTTGGACCAACCTTACCATGATTCATTTGCATGACGAGAAGTGCAATATTTTCTTGGCTAGCTATCATTCTCTCCAAAGACTCCTTGATCTCCCCATGTCCTCTGCGCATAGTTTCTTGTGTTCCTTGTAAGTGATGTTGTAAGGCAAACTGGGTATTGTCTATGGATTGTTTCAAGTCCTTAGCCACCCTTGCTAGATCTTGTGGCACTCCATGTTCACTGTCATCCCCTGATTCACCCATTTTTGCTTCAGGTTCCTCAGTCTGTCTTCTATGCCTTACCATATAGATACACCTAAATTTAGGCATGTGCTAATCCCCACAAGCTGGCAAGATTTTCCACTCTGATACCACTGTAATGTTCCCAAGTAGATTTTTGCTAGGAACTTGGGTGTTTTTTCTAATCTTTGTGTGTGATTTTTCTTTCGTGTTTTGGAGGTTGCCTTCAAGGTTGCATTGAAAGGGTTTATGGATTTTTACAACATGAATATAACACAACAACATAGAGAATAATAAGATACAATAGAGACAACACAATAGAATGAACAACAACTTCAGATATGACCTTTATTTAGATAATAAGAAGACCTCCATACATAAGATCTGAAGATCTAGAATGATATAGATAGAATATAGAAGTTGGATTGAATATGCCTCCCAAGATACAAAATAAGTGAAGAAGCAATCATCTAGAATCCCCAATAGCTGCATGCAGAGATAGACAAGATCAATTTCTTTCCCTTATGGACTCTAGCTTCCAAATCTGGCTGAGTTGCGCACTTTTTGACTAGGAAATCCTTTGGAATTTCGGCCTCCTCTGTTCTTAGCCCCAACCCATTGAAAAACCATGTATATCTATAGATATGATGATAACAAATACCTTGGATAAGATTCTCCTACTATTGAGAGTGTTTTCACCCTCCAACTCTCTAGATATGCTCTAGACAGTGTGTCCTCCTTCAGGAAATTCGTACAAAGCTCACGATAAATCAATAAGTAGATAAAACCCTCCAAGAATGAGTGATAAAGGGTCCAATATCCCTAGCAACCCCACCCCCCCCCAGGAAGAGATCTTCCTCAAATCTCCTTTCTTCTGCTGAAATTGAACTGTTCTTCCTCAAGCAATGCACACCTCTTGCAGAAACCCCCCTAGATTGCGCACTTCCTCTTGCTTCCCTGTAGTAATCAACCTGTAACTGGATAGAATGGTGAGGGAGGGATATTTCACCTCCTTGTCCAAGCTTGGATCAGGAACAAAGGAATCTTTCACCTCCTTGCTGATCTCTAGGGTTTGTTCTCCCAAAACCCTCAAAATGTCTAAGCTGAAGAGCTCAAGATGCAAGTGTAAAAATGACCAGAATGTGGAGTGAGGCACCCTCCTTTTTCTTTTATATTCCATAGTGTAATTTCCACTTAAGTTATTTGATTAGCTCCTAAAATTACTTTCTTCACTTTTCCTCATATTAGTCACTTCACTTAATTTCCCTTTTTCTCCTAAAGTCACTTTAATAATATAACTTTTATCCTCAAAGTGATTACTTTGGTGCCTCTTAGCCCCCATTTCCTCATGAGACTATAGTCTAGTGGGGACATCTAGATTACTAAGTCTCTCCAAGCCTCTATCAAGAGGAGGGGGACATTACAAAAACCCACTGGGTACTTCTGCTTATTTAAAGTATCGTATCTAGGGTAAATCAGATTCTTCAAGGCTCAAGGCCATGTCAAAAGTTAACAATTGGCTCATGAAGAGAGCAAGCATGTCACAAGGTGAGATTTGAACCTTGGTGGGGGAGGATAACAAGTTTCATCTCAACGATTCAAGCTACACCCAATTGACTGTAAAATGATGTTGAAGAGAGAGTGACCTCATGGGATTGGATGAATGAAGAGCTTCCACAGGCCACATAGTTGTTATGTGAAGATTTTAATAATGTTGAAACAAAGGAAGACATAGAGGGCATACCACATTCTTCTTTTGGAAAAAAAATCGTAATTTTATTCACAAGAGAGCGAAATTTCATATAATAGATGCTTAAATAGCATAGTTGTAGCCTTTTATATGGCAAAAAAGTGACATAGAAATGTCCATGATCCCCAATCTAAAACAAAAAACACCAATACATTTATATCCTAATTGTATGCAACATCCTTGAGTCACTTCCAAGCCACAAGACCTTTATCTACATCAAAGTTTTACATAAATGTCCTCTTATACAGTAATTCAAAAGTAGTTGTCCAAAAAGTATAAATAGAACCATCCACCATTCAGACAAGTCTAAAAACACAACTGAGAGAAAATCACAAAATATAGATGAGTATATTCAATGCTTTGGCCATTTAAGACTTCTTGAATCAATCACATCCCAAGAGCAAGTTGAAAACCTTGTTTTGATAAAGAGTCTACCTTTTGATTTCTTTCTCAAAAGATATGAGAGAAGCTAACTTGAGTGTAGCCCTCTAGAAATCCCCAAATCACATCAAATAGTGATTGTAGGGTGAAATTTCTTAAGGAGAATTTCTTATTAAACCAATTTAGAACCTGTTCGAATGCTTATAAGGGAGAAAAGAACCTGGAATGGTGTAAATATTGGGATCCAACTGAACAACTAATGGTGTAGGGTGAAATTTCTTAAGAAGAATTTCTTATTAAATCGATTTAGAACCCGTTTGAATGCTTGTAAGGGAGAAAATAACATATAATGATGTAAATATTGGGATCCAACTGAACAATTGTAACGAATTCCATCATTGAGACTATCCTAATCTATAGTTCATTTGGTCTAATTTCTAAAAAGGCAGTGAAAAAGTGTTGAAGTGACTAGACTGAATTATCCTCGTTGAACATAACCTTTTATTCTTTGAATCTAATAAGAGAAGGTGTGTCTAGGAATTAGGTGAGTTTACCCTCCTTAATCATGATCCCATTATCTTTCCCATCTCTTAAAGTATTACAAAAGTTAAAACATAGATGCCTAATTTATGCTTAATGTATCTCACCTAAATTTGTATTGAAGCCATCAAATGAGTATGGAATTTAATGCCCTATCCTAAAGGACCTATGGGATGAAAAGTTTAGTGAGGGGATGTTATGAGTCGAGCCATTACTATTTTGCAGGGCCATGGGAAGCAACTCATCACAACTAGGCATTTGAAACATAAAGACATGATAAAGGACCTAGAATGTTTGTTAAGACAATTGCAACTTAACCTTTGTAATAAGTAGACTTGATAATTCTTTTTATTAAAAAATACATACAATATTTATATATAGTATTAAAATATTCAAAGATGAGGGAGTGGTTTTATGTGACATCATCTTTGGCGGAAAACAATTCTGTTATCCAACATAAGTCAAGAAAAAAAATTCAAGTATCTTGTGATCGGTATTCTCCCTATATTCGATCGTTTGTTTGGTTGAAAGGCCTACTTGAAGATTTTTATGTTGAATTTCTTTGTTTTATTGCTATAAATTGGAAGGGACGTTCAAGTCACCTGTAAAATGCTCCTTTGTTGAAGTATATAGCTTCTTTTGGCAACATAGATTTGGCAAGTGTATGTTGCATATCACACCAGAATATATCTTTCGTCATAGGATTGGCAGACTTCGTGGCTCACAAAATGGTTTGGAATATTAAGAAGTGACGCCAAATATTACTCCATGCCCAAATATACTCAAAAGGAAATTTTAAATTTGGATTCTCACGGAGGTGAGAAACTGTATGAGTGGTTGAATCAACATTCTAAAATTACAGAATCTTCTATCTCAAAGTTGTAACAGGCTTGACAAACAACCATCTTCTATCTCAAAGTTTGTTGAGCAACCTCTGGATGTAGTAACAGACTTGACATACAATCAACTTTCAATCACTACTGGTACCAATGTCAAGTGTATCAAGTCGTGAGCCCATGCTCTAGGTAGCTTCAACTTCAGGCATCCACACTGGCGGTGACTCCAGGTTCCAGATGGCTTAAACTTCGAACATTGACATTGGCGGTGGCAATGGGAACGATGCTATTGGCTGTAGGGCGGTAATGCAGTGAACACACATGCCCGTCATTGTCAAAGAACTTAAACTGTAGGGTTTCCATACCTGCAAAGAGCATCGACTTTAGTGTTGCTTTGTCATGACAATTACAATGATGTTGTGAGTCTGGAAATTTTTGGAGGTTGGGTGTCCTGTGCGATGATGACCTCAACATTAGGTACATGTCAAACATTTATTATCTGACATTGCAGTGTTAATGCGATTTCCATAGTCAACAACGGGTCGATTGCCTTGGCACAAGCAATATTAATTGTGTAATTAATTAACATCCTTGAAGGACGTGAATCCCAAACAATGCCTGAAACTTTTCAAACAACCATGTGTTAAAAAAATACATTATTTATATTTAAAAAAATAAGAAATTGTATTTTCTATGTCTAACATTAGGTTGCAAACAAAAACATTTTTAAGTTAACTGAAATTAATATATAGTCAACTCAGATCCCTGGAAGCGATCAAATTCCCTAGAGCTAGTTTATTTCCATCATGTTGGTTGTGGTAGATGGATCCACCACCAGAACAAAGAAAGAAGATAGCAATAAAAGCACTCATGCAAACGCAAGCTGGGGATGGAAGCACTCTATGACCAAGAAGGAACTTTGTGCTTATTGACCCGTGATCCTGATGAACGACCCGAGAGACACTTGCTGCAAGGCCATGGCGATTTATTTGAACCAGACAAGTCAATACTTCAAGCATCGAGCAACTTCTGTTTTTTTTTCAAATATCAGATCTATTGCAACAGAAGAAATGCTTTCTCCTTATTCAAGCACAAGAAACAACATGAAGATTGATATTCAGTGGAAATATATCTGGAATATCTACTACATCAAGGTCTCTTCTAAAGAATGAAACAAAATCATTACATGAAGGTGGTAGTAAAAGGTGATTTTCAGAAACCAAATCATTACCTGAATACGTCAAACTTCTTGCATAAGGTGGTAGTATAAAGTAATATTCAGAAAGTGTTGCAAAGTCCATAGTCCAGAATTCCTTCCCATTAACTTTTCCCAATTACTTTTCAATGCATGCATCAAAAAATTTTGAGAGACTTGTTCCCTGATTATATACCCACCTTCAACTACCAGGAGAATATTCTTGCAAAGAGCGACAAGATCTTCGACCCATATGCAATTATATGCATAGGAATAGTGAAAAAATGTGCAGTAGTGATAGAAATTTGATTGTATGTGGAGTATGTTACTACGTCCAGAGGTCGGTGAACAAACTTTGACAAAGAAGCTAACTTTCTGTCAAATCTATTAACACACCCAAAAGTCGCTCGACAAACTTTGACATAGAAACTTCTATAATTTTAGGATGTTGATTCAACCACTCATACAGTTTCTCAGATTCGTGAGGATCCAAATTTATAATTTCCTTCTGAGTATATTCGCGCATGGAGTAATATTTGGCATCACTTCCGAATATTCCAGACCATTTTGTAAGCCACGATATTTGTGACTCCTCTAACGAAAGATAAATTCTTGTGTGGTCTGCAGGATTTGATACACTTGACAAATCTGTGTTGTTGGATGCAGCTATATAATTCAACAAAGGAGCATTTTACAGGTGACTTGAAAGTCCCTTCCAATTTCCAGTAACAAAACAAAGAATTTCAACATACAAATCTTCAGGCATGCCTTTAAACCAACCAAAGGATCGAATACAGGGAGAATACCAATCATAAGATACTTGAAATTTTGCGTCTGACTTTCTGTTGGCTAACATAATTTTTTTCGATCCAAGATGACGTCACATAAAACCATTCCCTTGTCTTTCAATTGGGCTTGAATGACATCTCTAAATTGTCTCACATGTGGATGACGAGGAACATTACAAGGAAGACACCTTAAATCCCAAGTTTTCGATGATAGATGAAAATGGGAATAAGTATTTAAAATGACCACTGGAGGATGATAGTATAATCTTCTATAAATCTTGGTTGAATGCGTTTTAATGGGACATGTCCTCGACCTTTTTGCCTATTAATGCCAATCTTTTCGAATATGTGTGGTGAGTTGTCACTAATAACGAGTTAACATTTCCATATGCAAGCATATTCTCAAATATGACAACCTGTAATATATGCACAGTATTAAAGAGGGACATGACGTCAACACCTTTGTGGATGACAATGGGGAAGCAAAATATTACACTCTTACTATGATGATGCCTTAAAAAACCGAAAATAACCAACATTTTTTTCCAATTCAAGATGGACACAAAAAAATCATCACATCCCATAATATTCGCCCGTTAATGCATTTTAATGGGAGATGTCCTTGAGCTTTCCGCTTATTAATTCCAATATTTTAGAACCAGCCTGGTGATTTTTCACTAGTAAAATAATAATTAATGTGCATTGGGAAGGGCAGAAGGTGGCGGGGATGGAGGGGAACAAAAAATGCTTTCAAACTTTTGTGAACCTGTGAAAATTTGAAGACTTGACTAAGTATGGAAAGGCAGGTCGGTCAGATAGAGTCATCGTAGGTAGAGTCAGGCTTGCGAGTTCGAGGATTCCAGGGTCGAATTGTAGATCATCCAAGTTTTGGGTGCAAGATGTACACCTCGAACACAGGGCATGAGAGTTCGATAATGCATATCTGCGAACATGCAGTCATAAAATTGGCTAAGTATGCAAACAAACGATGGTCGGTCGAACTCGTGATCTAAAGATATAGATGGAGATGAGGATTTTTCAGTTTGCCACCCAGGGGGGTCCCACAAGCATAGAAACACGACTAAGTATATAACCAGAAATAGATAATAGAGGGGAAGAAGAAACGAGAAAAGCAGACAAGTGTAGAAGAGGAAAAAGAAAGGGAGATAAAAACTTTATCCCTCACACAACAACACTTAGTCTCATAATTATGAAGCCATAGAAACACATTAACTGTGGGAAAATCATTCTCAGCTATGAAATATAGTTGGAGCTCGACAAACTTTGGTTCAAGTCCAAAGAGATGTTGTTTATATCTATTTCAACATTTTTCATATTATTTTATTTTAATAGTATTTTTGGTGGCCCAACTATAAAACCATGTTCCAATTTGCGTTTATCAAGTGGAGATGTGTTTGTGAAGACACATTTCCTTGAACCACAGTCCAGAGGCAAGGAAAGTGCAACGCTGACTGTTTGTTGAGAAGAGATTTGTTGAAGATTAAGCAATGTATTTCCAAGTGCACGTATCATTTGCATAGTATCAATATGTTTTCTTTCATGTTCTTTGCGTATTCTTCTGAATGCACTTGTCATAGATTTTTCAACCTTTGCCATGTCACTATGGCTGTGATAGAGGTGGGATATTTGGCGAACAACAAATTTAAAGAACAACACCAAGACAACATCACACTCATGTTTCTCTGGTCGTAGTACGCACATACGAAAATGTTCTGCAAGAGGATTTTGGATCAGGCATTCCCAGTATTGAAAATTATTACTTGAAAACTAGAAATAACAAACAACAATCAACGAACATGAATGCAACCATGACATTGAGACTCACTGGTGAATGGGGAAGGACATAAGCACAATCCCTAGCCTACAAACTGCAACAACATGTCCAACTGCGGATGCAGGACCCCAACCTTGCAAAGTTGAAGCAAACAAGAGCAAGCAACAAACAACAAACCAGTGAACAAGTACCAAGAGGCCCAACTGCAGCTCTAGGACCTCAACTCTGCAAAGTTGAATCAAACAACAATAAGCAACATCCATCGAACCAACGAGCAAGCATCAACCAGTCAACTGGGAGTGTTGGTGAAGAACAATATTGCCCAAATTCACTGCAGACAAGATTGTATAAAAAAATCAAAGGAAAATGTATGGTAACATGCCTGTTAAGCAAACATTTCAGTCTGTGAGGCCTGTCACGTAAACATTTAAGGCTGTGAGGATTGTTCAAAGGCCTCCCATTGTGTAAACATTTAAGAAAGTTGCAGTTTGCATGGTTGGAATTTTGCATCCGCAATTGGAACTGTGCTTCTATCGTTCCCCATTCATGGGTAAGCTTCACTGCCATGGTTGCATCCTTATTCATCATTTGTTTTTTTTTTTCCAGTTTGCAAGTAAGAATTTTCAATACTGGGAGCGATCATAATCCTCTTGCAGAACATCTTTGTATGCGACTACCACGACCAAAGAAACAAGACTGTAATGTTGTCTTCGTCTTGTTCCTGAATGCCAATGTTCGACACAGAACCCACCTCCATCACACCCACAGTGACATATAAAAAAGGAAATCGAATTTTCTCCTCACATACGAAGATGCGTTGCAAGAGGATTTTGACTCAGGCATCTCCAGTATTGAAAATTTTCATTTGCAAACTGGAAATAGTAAACAACAAACAATGAATAGGAAGGTAAACATAGCAACGAAACCCACCCATCAATGGGGAATGACAGAAGCACAGTTCTAATCGCGGTTGTAGAATCCCATGCGTGAAAAATGCAACAAGAGAAACATGAAAACAAGAGAAACAACAACAAGAAAACAAGAAACCAGTGAACAAGAAACAAGCAAGCATCAACCAGTGAACAGGTAATGCCGCTGAAGAACAATGTTGCCCATATTCACTTCAGATAACATTTTATATAAAAAAAAATCGGAGGAAAATGTATCATAACATGCCTGTTAAGTAATGCAGAAATGCAACTGTGACACTGAGACCCACCGGTGAATGGGGAAGGACATAAGCCTAGCTCCTAGCCTTCAAACTGCAACAACAGGTCCAACAACATATGTAGGACCTCAACTTTGCAAATTTGAAGCAAACAAGAGCAAGCAACAAACAACAAACAACAAACCAATGAACAAGTACCAAGAGGCCCAACTGCAGTTGCAGGACCTCAACTCTGCAAAGTTTAATCAAGAAACAATAAGCGGCATCCAATGAACCAATGAGTAAGCATCAATTAATCAACCATGAATGTCGGTGAAGAACAATATTGGCCAAATTCACTGCAGACAAGATTGTATCAAAAAATTGGAGGAAAATGTATTGTAACACACCTGTTAAGCAAACATTTCAGGCTGTGAGGCTTGTCAGGTAAACATTTAAGGATGTGAGGACCGTCCAAAGGCCTTCCATTGTGTAAAAATTTAAGAAAGTTGCAATTTACACGGTTGGCATTCTGCATCCGCAATTGGAACTGCGCTTCTGTCCTTCTCTATTGATGGGTAAGTTTCACAGCCATGGTTGCATCCCTATTCGTTGTTTGTTTTTTTTCTAGTTTGCAAGTAAGAATTTTCAATACTGGGAGCGATCAAAATCCTCTTGCAGAACATCGTTGTATGTGACTACTATGACCAGAGAAAGAGGATTGTAATGTTGTCCTGGTCTTGTTCCTGGACGCCAATGCTCGACACATAACCCACCTCCATCGCAACCATGATGAAATATAAAAAAGGAAATCGAATTTTCTCCTCACATACAAAGTTGTTCTGCAAGAGTATTTTAAGGTGTTGACATGATGCCCCTCTTTAGTATTGTGCATATATTACAGCTTGGCATATTTGAGAGTATGCTTGCATATGAAAATTTTAATCCACCCTTCAAATTTGAACATTGTTTGCATTTGGGCCACAAAAAATACTAATAAAATAAAACAATATGAACAATGTTTAAGTAAAAATAAACAAATTATCTTTTAACTTGAAAATGATTTTGTCGAACTCCAGGTATATTACATAGTTGACAATGCTTTTCCCATAGTTAATGTTTATGGCAACGAGTTCCCGGATTGGCACTATCAAACTCTCATGCCCCCTGTTCCGTGATATACATCTTGCACCCAAAACTTCCGTTATCTACAATTCGACCCCGGACTCCTCGAACTCGCAAGCTTCACTCTACCTACGATGAGTCTGTCTGGGTCCGTCTAATCGCCTCGCCTTTTCATACTTAGTCGATTTCCCTACCACCTTCGCACACTTTCCCAATGCAAATTGATTATGCTTTTATTAGTGACAATTCACCACACAGGTTCGAAAATATTGGCATTAATGAGCAAAAAGCTCAAGGACATATCCCATTAAAATGCATTAAACCAAGATTTACGAGAGATTATATTACCATCCTCTAGTGTTCATTCTAAATACCATCACACAATTACTGTCACATGTAGCAATACAAACAAATCTTCCATCAAAACATTATCTTTTCTCACAGGCACCCCACAGGCACCCCAGTCGCCTGAAGTGAGCGATATTAGGATCCATCAACTTAACCTCCCTATTATTGAATTAGCAGAGGTCAATATTATGGCATCTGATATTTTTTTTTTGTGTGGATATTGAGCTCGGAAAAATGTTATTTACTTTAGCTTTTTTAAGGCATTATACCCCGCCTTTCCATACTTAGTCGATTCTTCACCTCCCGTTGTCGCAGATTTGCGGGTTCCTGGGCTCCCAAGTTCACAAAAGTTTCGAAGCAGTTTTCTCTCTCATCCATCCCCACCACCTTTTCACACTTCCCAATGCACATTAATTATGCGTTTATTAGTGACAACTCACCAGACACATCGAAAAGATTGACATTAATAGGGAAAAAGGTCGAGGACATCTTCCATTAAAATGCATTGAACCAAGATTTACAGGAGATTATATTATCATGCTCCAGCGTTCATTTTAAATACTATAAGGAGCAAAGGAATGTTCTCATCACCTTATGGTTGCAGCTTGACAACATTTCTGTGGAGATACCCTGAATATTTTCGGGCGTGAGGTCCAGAGTTTTCAGTGGTCTAGAGCTTATGACTACTACTCGTCCCCTTCTGCCCAGAAGGAAGTTATCTGGACATTTGGAATTGCATGAGCAGGATGTGTCCCCGAATTTTTTGACTGTAAGGAGTTGGTCACCTTCTACGCCGAAAACTATATTCCGAACCAACGGATTATCCGGTTGCGGGACCATTCCCGAGTCTCCTTATCGCCTCAAGTATTTCGAAAGATGTTAAGACTTCCTGACCCAACGCCTACTTTCAAGGGCGATAATTGTAGAGAGTTCTTAAAGAAGCATGATAATGAATTGGACCTATTGTCAAAGTTCTTAGAGAATCCAATGGCTGGTCCCGGGGACATGACCAGATTACAAGTTATTGCATTTAAAAACCCTTTATGGGAAATTGCATGCCTTCTCAGGGACAAGAAAGTACATCCAACATCTCTCGGATGATTCCATATATTTTATATTTTACGGTGAAGGAACAAACCATCTTCCATTGGGGCAAGTTGATTTCCATTGAAATCTCTTCCCAGTTATTGCAATACACAAGGCAAAATAAATTCCTTATGTCATCTTATTTAATTTTTGCGGTGGCGAATTGCTATGCATTCCCTCGATTATCTATGTGTAAGAAGGTAAACTATGAATTTGACCCAATAACCTTCCAGGTACCAGATATTATGGAGACACGATGCCTCCCAACATTTTTTTGAAGTCTTTAATGATTTTGTTTCATTTTTTAAAGGATTCATATTTGGAAAGTATTTCCCCCAGTTGTCTGACCAGGCGACCAAGTTCCTGGATAGGAAGGGCACACTAGAAGAAATGGAGAACTATTATGTTACAATGATTTTTGGGTCCAAATAAAATCCTTGCTTCCTTCCATGTCACATATCTGGTACAATCTTTTTTGCTGAAATAGCAAGGCAATACACCTACTGGTTGCATTTTTTCCATGAAAAGAGAAAAAGTCAATTCATCCCTTTGCCTTGGAAAGTCGGGGATTTCATAGTCAGGAATATGAAAAAGACTGACGGTTTCATGGGCCACTTCCACATCTTCAATTTGAAATGTGCTGAAAAAGTAAAATGGTTTGACCCTGATGGTATTTTTGTAGAACACCTATTGGCTGTCGGTTTCAACAGTTCTTTCACTGACACTATCCTGAATGAAGATGAATATAACGCCTTAGGAAGTCCTTCTCCTGACACAGGCAACCTCGAGACAATAATCAACACCAATGATTCATACAAGTAGAAACGAAAAGGCCCGGGTGAGAAAAGTGCCCAATCCTCGACCGCCACACCCAAGATTACAACATCTCAGAGCAACACTCCAACGTAGTCCTTGCCTAAAACTTATCCACTTTTTGGATCGCGGGTTCCTGTGATGGCAGGCTCAAAATTGTACTTCTATTGTTCCGTGTCCTCCAAACAAGACCAGGAGTTCCGTGATATATAAATTGACAAGCAAACTTTCCGGCTGGCGGGCTCAAGATTGAGATTGTTGACGGATGGTGATCCCTATCAACTATCTAACATTATCTAAAAACATTATTTCCAAATTTTAAATTATTAATATTGTACAATTTGATTACATAAAATATTAATATTGTACAATTTAATTACATAAAATTATTAAAGAATGTTAAATCTCTTATTTAAAAAAAATTGAAGTAAACAAAACAAATCTTTTTTAAATTCTATATTTAAAAATATTAAAATAAATAATCATTTACATTAAACATGTATTTTTATAAAATATAGATATTAATTTTTAATAGCATTATTGAATCATATACAAAACATAAATTAAGATGAAATTATAATTGGGTTTATGATTATATTTAAAAATATTAAAATAAAAGTCAAGAAATCTAAATGATAAGTATGCTAGATATTACTAAATTTTAGATTTAAAATATTGAAAAAAATAATTATACACATTAAATATGTACTTTTATAAAGTATGTACATGAGATTTTATAAAGTATGTACGGTTTCCTCATTCCATACTTAGCCACTTTTTGGATCGTGGGTTTCTGGGTTGGCGGTGATCAAAATCTGGACCAGGGGTCAAAATTTAGCCCAAAAATCAACATTCTCGGAATTGCCTCAAAACGAACAAGAGTGTAGCCCTCGTCATCACGAACCCAACGCAATTTGTTTCACCTCAAACGGACGTCGGGAGCGAGAGATATTGCGATCTGTCCGAATCGTCAAACAGGTAAAAAAAATGGACGCTGATTGTGCAGTCCGTACGGATGATGACGTGGCTTGACCGTACATGATGATGTGGTGACCATACGATGATGTGGCAAAGGTTATGTGACAGTTTGATTGGCTGGTAGTTGGCCGAATCAGTTGACGACACATGGCAATTTCTTGGCAGATGGCATGGTGCCACATGGCCCAATCATGGGCTGCCACGTGGCACCCCTTTATTGGCTATGGTTTGTTGTTTAAAATTTTATGGAGTCTGTGGGATTCGAACCCCAGACCTCCTCCACCAGTCAAAGTTTTAACAAAGTCCGCCCTACCAACACACCACGTTTTGTTCCTTGTTATATTGATGGTTTCATATATATTTAAATTCAAGTGTATGTGTGGTTTGGGGCCGCGACCGGGCCAGGGCTTAGCCCCAGCCCTTGGTCACGTGTTGTTTTATATGTGACCCACAGCTATATATTATGGTGTGTATGCACACGTTTGAATATATGGTTTTAAACAATTATGTAACCAAAAATTACCGCCACTTGTCATTGTTATATTCGCCCTTGGAAACTCAACCCTTTTTGCTTTTGCGAGAGGTCGTATGGAGGACCTTGTGACCGAGAGCAAGGCGGTTAGGGGCTGGGCGCACCCTAACCGTCCTACAGTTTGGACCATTTTTCGAAACTGCTCGGTGCTGGGTTTAAACACACGTTTTGGAGCGTGTTCTTGGTTCAAGCACACAGAGGTGCATTTTGGCGAACCAGTTTCAGCAAGCTTGAAGGAAGAGGATGGCAGGAGGCCTATCTTCCTCATTTCTTGGCCGATTGAGGTGCCATAAAAGCCTAGCTAGGGGTTTTTGGATGTCTTGAATCCATTGGCACTATTATCAAGGCCATTTGAAGATTTCTTTTCCAGGATTTTAGCCATTGAAGTTTCAACAAGCTCCAAGGAGCTTGAAGCCCTCATTGATTGAGGACATGTTTTGGTGAGCCTATGTTTGTTTTCTGTGATTGAATAATCATTTTTGGCTAATTTTTATGCTTTGAACACATTGGGACAGGTTTTAGAGGCTTTTGAGGACTTTTACAGGTGTTTTTTCCAAAGATAAGCTCAGGGAAGCTTATGGCCACATGTAGAAGAGGTCATGCCCGGATGAGCCATGCTCCGTTTTCAGAGTTCTATTAGTCATTTTTGGGGTTTTTATGTGTTATGATCTCAATGGTACAATACATTTTTCCATTGGAGTTGAGCAGAAGCTTGTAAAAGAACTTTTGACAAATTAATCCCAGAGAGCCAAGTCCATTGATGGAGGCTCAAGGAGATGTAGCCCGGAGGGGGGTGAACTCCTTTATCATGTTGTTCTTGTTGTGAGTTTGATGGTTTATTTGCTGCAAGTTGTGTTGCTGTGTATTTATTGAAAGTACATATTTAACCATTTAAAAGAACATATCCTCACACATAAGCATTTACAAGAAGATACATGAACTTAACACATAAGTTTATCTTGCATATATTTTAACACATGAAGCAAGGTCCTGTAAAGTTTATTTTAATGAAGTAGAGGGTGCTTGCATAGAATAACAAGTCAGCCTTCTATTTTCAGATCAGGTGGTATCAGAGCATAGTTTGTTTTTCTCATGTGTTTGCCATTGATAGCTTGANCTAGATATTACTAAATTTTAGATTTAAAATATTGAAAAAAATAATTATACACATTAAATATGTACTTTTATAAAGTATGTACATGAGATTTTATAAAGTATGTACGGTTTCCTCATTCCATACTTAGCCACTTTTTGGATCGTTGGTTTCTGGGCTGACGGGCTCAAAATTGCACTTCTATTGTTTTGTGTCCTCCAAACAACACCCAGAGTTCCACGATATACAAATTGACAGGCGGATTCCCGAGCTGGCGGACACAACATTGCGATTATTGATGGATGGTGATCCCTATCAACTATCTAACATTATTTCTAAATATTAAATTATTAATATCAAATATTAATATTGTACAATTTAATTACTGTACATAGAATTATTAAAGGATGTTAAATCTCTTATTTAAAAAAAATACTAAGTAAACAAAACAAAGTTTTTTTAAATTCTATATTTAAAAATATTAAAATAAATAATCATTTACATTAAACATGTATTTTTTTTTATAAAATATAGATATTAATTTTTAAGTGCATTATTGAATCATATACAAAACATAAATTATGAAATTATAATTAGGTTTATGATTATATTTAAAAATATTAGAATAAAAGTCAAGAAATCTAAAGGATAACTACGTTAGATATTACTAAATTCTAGATTTAAAATATTGAAATAAATAATTATACACATTAAATATGTATTTTTATAAAGTATGGACATGATATTTTATAAAGTATGTACGACTTCCTCATTCCATACTTGGCCACTTTTTGGATCGTGGGTTCAGGCTCAAAATTACGCTTCTCTTGTTCCGTTTCCTTCAAACATCACCCAGAGTTCCACGATATACAAATTGACAGGCATACTCCCTTGCTGGCAGGCTCAAGATTGCGATTGTTGACAGATAGTGATCCCTATCAACTATCTAACATTATCTAAAAACATTATTTTCAAATATTAAATTATTAATATTAAATATTAAAATTGTACAATTTAGTTACATAAAATTATTAAAGGACGTTAAATCTGTTATTAAAAAAAATTGAAGTAAACAAAAACAAAACATTTTTAAATTCTATATTTAAAAATATTAAAATAAATAATCATTTACATTAAACATGTATTTTTATAAAATATAGATATTAATTTTTAAGTGCTATTTTTTTTTTTTTACAGGAACGTGTATTGGATTGTATTAAAGCCTTGGCATGAATGCCTCTAATCAGATTACAAAGTGTGAGGGCAAAGCCTAGTTTTCCTCTCCTGCTAGGAACTCAATGGCCCAGATACTTATAAGCCGAAGATTCCTACTAATAGCAAACAAATCAATCTTCGTAATTTTCCCTAACTTGTGGATACAAATGAACTGATCCAGTAAAATGCAAAAAAACATGGATGCACAAATTAATTTTTTAAGGAATGGGATCCCATTCTTCGTCCCTGTCTCTTAAAAGAGTGCCGACGGAAAGAAGAACTTCTTTATTGGCTTCTGAGTCTGCGTCCTTGTTATTCTCCCTCAACACATGGAAGAAGTTCACACTCTGAAAAGTTTTAACCAGAGTTTTGATTCTTGTCACCAATCTTGCAAATCTGAAATCTTTAGAAGCATAATTGTCCACTATAGTTTTTATAATGGACTGAGAATCGCCAATTACATTTACCTCTTTTATGCCTAGATCCTTGACTTGCTCGAGGCCTTGGAGCAGAGCCAACGCTTCTGCTTGGATGCTAGTATTGTGTCCCAAGCCCCATGCATAACTATGCTCGATTCTACCTTCTAGATTCTTAATGACACCTCTTGCACCGGCTTTCCCAGGATTGCCTTTGGCTTCCTCGTCGAAGAGTAAAGTATGTATGGACTACTTGTTAATCCAGGCTAAGAAGTCTTTCTCATTGAGTCTAATTTGCCATTCTTTGCTTGATTTGCTTTGCCTTACTACTTCAGAAAATCAGAGGCCCAGCCTAACGCCCCATTCAAAATCCTGTTGACTTAAATTTGTTTCCTCAAGTTGATCGCCCAAGCTTTCTTTCAGCTGATTTTTGATCTTGGTCATGACAAGCTTCGCATCCTGCGCTTTATCTCTAAAAATTCTCTTATTCCTTTCAAGCTAGATTTGCCAACAAATGATCTTTGGTAGGGAGAGCTAGGCGACCTTGAAACTTTCAATTTTTGGGAGAACACCTGGATAGCTATGCAACCAATTAGCAAACAATTCAGTGATGGAGGTGGGACAAGTAAAATTGTTTCTCTAAGGGCCCAGAACCTCATTCCAGATCTCTTCTACGAATTTGCATTCCAACATTAAGTGACATACATTCTCTTCATTTTCGAAGCACGTTATACATCTAGAAGGCCCATGGAAGCCTCTTTTCTTCAATCTGTCCTCAGTCAAGATTCTATTGTGGCACATGAGCCACCATAAAAGATCGATTTTTGGAATGGTCTTGTGGCACCATAGCCCCTTCCAAGTCGCGGGATTAGGAGGGACATGCGGTTGTTCCAACAATTTTGCATAACCCAGAGCCACAGAATAGTAGCCCAATTCAGAGCCCCATCTGCGTTTGTCTTGTCTCCTAGCGTGGATCAGAGCCATGCCCTTCATGTGTGTAAAAAAGTTAACACAATCCAGCTTCATCTCCAAAGGCACTTGGCGCTTCTTCCAAGTTAGCCAATTACAGTTGTCCTAGCATGAAATGTCCCACAGAGTGTTGAAGCCGGTGTTGGTCATCCATGCCTGCAGCGCATGCAAAGAACTGATTTCGGCAAGAGGGGGATTGTTCATAATGTTGTCCTCCCAGATATTTATTTGTTTTCCATTACCCGAGATCCAGAATGCGTGGATATTGATCAATGGAATGGCTTTAGCATAGAGTTTGAGGAATTGTGATCCATCTTTTGAGAGGGGACTGTCAAGACAACGTTTCCTTTGGCCACTGAAGTATTTCTTCCACAAAGTTGTTTGTGCCCAACTAGGTTTAGGAGCGATAAGCCTCCAAATTATTTTTTCTCCCATAGCCACGTTTTGAGTGCAGAGGTCTTTGAAGTTCAATCCGCCTTCCATCAGGGGCTTGGTGACTTTGTCCCAGCTAACAAGAGGGATTCTCTTCTGATTTTGTTTACCACCTTTCCAAAAGAACTTTCAGATGAAATCCTCCATTTTCCTAAGTATGCAAATAGGAGCCAACAAAACAAAGGATTTAAAAATTGGAAGACTGTTGAGAACAACCTTGATGAGCACTGATTTACCAACAAGGTTGAGCCAAGAGAAACACCATGCCTGGATCTTGAGCTTGAATTTTTCTAATAGTGGGAGCCAGTCTCTACTAAAGGCATTCTTATGGAATATTGGGAGGCCCAGATACTTGAACGAAGAACAGTTGGAAGAGGCAGCAAAGCCCAAACATCTGGAAATGGCACTGAAAGCGATGGCATAAATGTTCCAACAATAAATATGACATTTCCCCTTATTTAGAATGTTGTCCATAACATCACAACAATCATCCAACACATCTTTGAATCTTGTAGCCGAAAGCACAGAGGTTGCGCCCAACAACAGAGAATCGTCGGCAAACAAAGCATGATTTATATTTTTAACTCCTCTTGCAATATTAAGGCCCATGATCTCTTGGTCTAGCTGCTTCTTGTCCAAATAAAAGCTTAGAATAGAAGCTTGGAGGACAAAAAGGAGGGAAGAAAGAGGACACCCCTACCGAATCCCTCTCGTAGCTTTGAAGAATTCCGTTGCTCGCCCATTCACCAGAGGAGCGATCCAAGGCTCAAAGATACAGGCCCAAATCCAATTGATAAAATCAATCCCAAACCCAAACTTGTGCATAAAATCTAAGAGAAAACTGTGTCTAACACGATCAAAAGCATTTTCTAGATCAAGTTTGACAACCATACCCTTTTCTTTTCGATTTAGGCTTGAATGGATCACCTCTTGAACTAAGATAAAATTATCCACAATCTGCCTCCCATGAACAAAACCACCTTGATTCTCCGGGATAATATTAGGAAGGATACTTTTCAATCTATTGGAAATCACCTTGGTTATCAGCTTGTAGCCAATGTTACATAGAGAAATAGGACGGAATCTGTTGAAGGCATTGACTCCCTTTTCCTTAGGGATGAGGGAAAGAAAGGCAGAGTTAGTGCTGCCCCCAATTTTCTGATAGGCTTGGGATTTCAAAACCATTTTGTGCAAATCCTTTTCCACTATCTGCCAACAAGTTTGAAGAAATCTGGCTATAAAACCATCCGGTCCGGGGGTTTTGTTGGGCTCCATAGCAAAGAGAGTAGCCTTTATTTCTTTTTTAGTGACCTTAGCTTCCAAAAACAGATTCATCCTGTAGGTAATCTTTGAAGGAACCGCGTCTAGAAATTTAGTATTATGTTCCATCCCCCCTTCTTCACTGTAAAGGTTTTTAAAATGAGAGAAAGTTGCCCTTTTAATGCTCATGAAATCATTGTGGGTTATGGCCTTTTCCTTGATTTCTGAAATGGAGTTGAAGCTTCATCTCGCTTGGGCTTGCTTGTGGAAGAATGAGGTGTTTCTGTCTCCCGCTTTAAGCCAAATGCTGCGAGATTTTTGTCTCCAATATTCTTCCTCCGACAGGCATGCCTTATGATACTTCTGATGTAAATCTACCTCCTTGTCCAGAATTTCTTTTGTGATTTCTGCATTTTCCATTTGTAATTGATGGAGCTCAAGACTGTCTTGGGCATGTTTTCTTTCAGATGCTGGGTTAGGGAGGGATTTGGCCCAACTTTTCAGGACTGCTTTCACTCTTCTGAGCTTTTCCTCCCAAATGAAGAATGAAGAGCCCTTGACAGGCATCCTCCAACTTTCCTTAATCTTGTTCATGAAGTCCAGATCCTTGACCCATAAAGGATTAAATCTGAAAGGAATAGGGTCAAGATCTTTTTGGGCCAGGAGTTCCATCTTGATAGGTTTGTGATATGAAACACTGCAAGGGAGAATATGCATTCTAGCCTCTAGTCCTAAAAGGAGAAAATAACTTTGAACGAGAGATCTATTTAGGCTTGCAACAATATGGTCGGGACCAACTCTTTTATTTGACCAAGTGTACTTACCATTGGAGGGCTTGATGTCAAGCAAGTCCTAATCCTGCATGAGGTCCTCCACCCATTCCCTTGCCGGATTTTTTACGATGCTGCCTCGCTTCTCTAACAAAAGCAAGGTGAGGTTGAGGTTGCCAACAATGATGATGTTTTCCAGATTCTCTATTTCTTCCAAATTTCTGATGGAGTCCTAGCAAGCCTTTTTCTCCCCTGCATTTACTGGTACATACACATTGAAGAGGCTAAAGACCTCCTTTGTATCAAGATGCTGGAGTTTCAAGAACAACCAGTGAGCATTTAGGATCTTTGTGACCAACGAGTACTTGCTGATATTCCAAAGAGAGGCCAACCCCCCTGAGGCTCCTCGAGCAGAGACGAAATGTCCTCCACCTTTATTCCAAAATTTATTACTTATTTGGAGGAAGTCTTTATCCTCCATTTTTGTCTCCTGAATTAGAAGAATGTCTGGGGTTTCTATCCTTAGAAGGCTTATTATGGATTCTTCTTTCACATTTCTCCCCATACCTCTGCAATTCTAGGAGACAACCTTCATCACTTACTTTTTTGGGTGTGATGAGCTCCCTTGGAGCCCTGAGTCTGGTTTCTTGTCATCTTCGAGATTTTTGCCAACAATTTCTCAAGGGTTGGTTGACTGCCTTGAAGCTTATGTTTGCAGGTTTCCTGTTCTCTCTTTTCTCGGGCAGACTTTCGGCCTCTTGTCGATCTTCTAGCCGAAGTTTGTGATTCCCCTATTTCTCCTTCCTTCTCTGATTCGTCCGGGTCTTGTTCTTCCTCTTCAGCTTCTGCTTGTTTTTCCTTAGATATTTCTGAGGCAATTTCTCCTTGTCTCAAGCTTGAGGGGGTCCCTTTGTCTGGGGTTGCTTTCTTTTTCATTTCGACCTCCTGGGTTTCCTCTGAAGCTGAGCTTAAGGGCCCGAACTTGTTTTCTTGACCATTTGGGGGAGGGCTTTGCTGAGCATAAGATGACTGCAGACTTTTGCCATTTGGAGCCCCAGATTTGGGGGTTTTATGGGAGATGTTTGACCACTTGACTTGATTCCAACCTTCCTCCTTCCCTTTATCCGCCTCTCCATTGCTTGGGCAACCCCTAGCGAAGTGATCGTATATATGGCATTTTCGACACTTGAAAGGAAGCTACTCATAGTCTAGCTTTTGCACATGAGTCCAACTGCATACTTTGATTTTTATTGCCTCCGGAAGTTTCACCTCTAGGTCGACCTCGACGCATATTCGGGCACAGTCATATTGATCCTCATTGTTTTCCCGATCAATAAATTTACCTAGGGCGTTGCCTATGTGCTTTAGAGAGTCTGAGTTCCAGCAATGCACTGGGAGATTCGACAACCTAACCCATATTGGGACGACCGTTGGAACGTCAACTTCTAGGTCAAAATCCGGCGTCCACTTATTGAGATACAGGCCCTGAGGACCCATAAAGTAGGGACCATTTCAAAAGATCAGATCTTTATCCTCTTTTGAGATGAATTCGAACAGAAAAAAGAATCTCCCCAAGAAGTACGAGGTTATACTGTTCTTGATTAAAGGCATCTAGTTTTTCACCACCCAGTTCTCCGTTGTTTTTGGAGAGGGCCAAAGGCCAGTGAACTGTCCCATAAGGGCATGATCCGCTAGGGACAAAGTGACCTGGATCGGTCTCTTAGGGGGAAGGGAGATTTCTTGAATATCATCCAGCTTTTTCACGAACTTGACGGCTTCGGTTTTGTTCTTTTTCGACAACAAAGCCAACAACGAGTTGAAAGCATCCCCAACTGACAGGGGAGGAGGGGGGGAGGAGCCTGGGGTGAGACTAGAACCTCCATGGATGCGTGTTGAAGCCCTAGCTTCAGGCGTGCGTGGGCTCACAATGGCAAAAAATAAAAAATAAAAAATAAAAAAATTAGTGCATTATTGAATCATATACAAAACATAAATTAAGATGAAATTATAATTAGGTTTATGATTATATTTAAAAATATTAAAATAAAAGTCAAGAAATCTAAATGATAAGTATGTTATATATTACTAAATTTTAGATTTTAAATATTGAAATAAATAATGATACACATTAAATATGTACTTTTATAAAGTATGAACATGAGATTTTATAAAGTATGTACAACTTCCTCATTCCATACTTAGGCACTTTTTGGATCGCAGATTCTCAGGATAACTGGCTCAAAATTGCGCTTCTACTATTTCGTGTCCTCCAAACAACACCCAGAGTTGCGCGATATACAAATTGACAGGCAGACTCCCGGGCTGGCGGGCTCCAGATTGCGATTGTTGACAGATGGTGCTCCCTATCAACTATCTAACATTATCTAAAAACGTTATTTCCAAATATTAAATATTAATATTGTACAATTCAATTACATAAAATTATTAAATGATGTTAAATCTCTTATTTAAAAAAAATTGAAATAAACAAAACAAAGCTTTTTAAAATTCTATATTTAAAAATATTAAAATAAATAATAATTTACATTAAACATGTATTTTTATAAAATATAGATATTAATTTTTAAGTGCATTATTGAATCATATACAAAACATAAATTAAGATGAAATTATAATTAGGTTTATAATTATATTTAAAAACATTAAAATAAAAGTTAAGAAATCTAAAGGACAAGTACGTTAGATGTTACTAAATTTTAGATTTAAAATATAGAAATAAATAATTATACACATTAAAACATGTACTTTTATAAAGGAGAAAAATTGAAGTAAACAAAATAAATCTTTTTTAAATTTTATATTTAAAAATATTAAAATAAATAATCATTTACATTAAACATGCATTTTTATAAAATATAGATATTAATTTTTAAGTGCATTATTGAATCATAAACATAAATGAAGATGAAATTATAATTAGATTTATGATTATATTTAAAAATATTAAAATAAAAGTCAAGAAAATCTAAAAGATAAGTATGTTAAATATTACTAAATTTTAGATTTAAAATATTGAAATAAATGGTTATACACATTAAACTTTTATAAAGTATGGACATGAGATTTTATAAAATATGTACGACTTCCTCATTCTATACTTAGCCACTTTTCGGATCGCGGCTTCTCGGGCTGGCGGGCTCAAAATTGAGCTTCTATTGTTCTGTTTCCTCCAAACAACGCTCAGAGTTCCGCGATATACAAATTGACAATCGGACTCCCGGGTCGGCGAGCTCAAGATTGTGATTGTTGACAGATAGTGATCCCTATCAACTATCTAACAATATCTAAAAACATTATTTCCAAAAATTAAATTATTAATATTGTACAATTTAATTACATAAAATTATTAAAAGATGTTAAATCTTTTATCTAAAAAAAATTGAAGTAAACAAAACAAAGCTTTTTTAAATTCTATATTTAAAAATATTAAAATAAATAATAATTTACATTAAACATGTATTTTTATAAATTACAGATATTAAATTTTAAGTGCATTATTATTGAATCGTATACATAACATAAATTAAGATGAAATTATAATTAGGTTTATGATTATATTTAAAAATATTAAAATAAAAGCCAAGAAATCTAAAAGATAAGTACGTTAGATATTACTAAATTTTAGATTTAAAATACTGAAATAAATAATTAGACACATTAAATATGTACTTTTATAAAGTATGGGCATGAGATTTTATAAAGTATGTACGACTTCCTCATTCTATACTTCCGCGCTTCTATTGTTCCATGTTCTCCAAACGATACCTGAAGTTCCGTGATATACAAATTGATAGGCAGACTCTTGGGCTGACAGACTTAAGATTGCGATTGTTGACCGATGGAGATCCCTATCAACTGTTTAACATTTTTTTTGTACTGGGGGAATCGACAACTCACGATTTTCGTACTCGCATGACATGGGGTTGATACTCGTCCGCTACCACTATAACCCCATGTGCTTCCACGAAGCCTGCAAGAATGAAGCACAAGTAAATCGGGGTGAAAATCGACCTTGAGACCTCTTTTTACATATTTCCTTCCATTTACACAACACTCGCCAATCAGTCTACACCTCTGCGGGCATCAACTATTTAACATTATCTAAAAACATTACTTCCAAATATTAAATATTAATATTGTACAATTTAATTAGATAAAATCATTAAAGGATGTTAAATCTCTTATTTAAAAAAAAATGAAGTAAACAAAACATTTTTTTTTATAAATTCTATATTTAAAAATATTAAAATAAATAATGATTTACATTAAACATTTATTTTTATAAAATATAAATATTAATTTTTAAGAACATTATTGAATCATATACAAAACATAAAATGAAATTATAATTAAATTTATGATTATATTTAAAAATATTAAAATAAAAGTCAAGAAATCTAAATGATAAATACGTTAGATATTACTAAATTTTAGATTTAAAATATTGAAATAAATAATTATACATATTAAATATGTACTTTTATAAAATATGGACATGAGATTTTATAAAGTATGTATGGTTTCCTCATTCCATATTTAGCCATTTTTTGGATCGTGGGTTCTCGGGCTTGCGGGCTCAAAATCGTGCTTCTATTGTTCTCTGTCCTCCAAACAACACCCAAAGTTCCGCAATATACAAATTGACAGACAGACTCCTGGGCTGGCTGACTCAACATTGCGATTGTTAACGGATAGTGATCCCTATCAACTATATAACATTATCTAAAAACATTATTTCCAAATATTAAATTATTAATATTGTACAATTTAATTACATAAAATTATTAATTTAATTACATAAAATTATTAAAGGATGTTAAATCTTTTATTTAAAAAAAATGAAGTAAATAAAACAAAGCTTTTTTAAATTATATATTTAGAAATATTAAAATAAATAATCATTCACATTAAACATGTATTTTTGTAAAATATAGATATTAATTTTTAAGTTCATTATTGAATTATATACAAAACATAAATTAAGATGAAATTATAATTGGGTTTATGATTATATTTAAAAATATTAAAATAAAATTTAAGAAATCTAAAGTATAAGTATGTTAGATATTACTAAATTTTAAATTTTAAATATTGAAATAAATAATTATACACATTAAATATGTACTTTTATAAAGTATGAACGTGAGATTTTATAAAGTATGTACGACTTCCTCATTCCATACTTGGTCAATTTTTGGATCGTGGGTTCCCGGGCTGGTGGGCTCAAAATTGCACTTTTATTGTTCCGTGTCCTTCAAACAGCACCCGTAGTTCCGCGATATACAAATTGACAGGAGAACTCCTGTGATGGCCGGCTCAAGATTGCGATTATTGAGAGATGGTGATCCCTATAAGCTCTCTAACATTATCTAAAAACATTATTTCCAAATATTAAATTATTAATATTACATATTAATATTGTACAATTTAATTACATAAAATTATTAAATGATGTTAAATCTCTTATTTTAAAAAAAATGAAGTAAACAAAACAAAGCTTTTTTAAATTCTATATTTAAAAATATTAAAATAAATAATTATTTACATTAAAAATGTATTTTTATAAAATATAGATATTAATTTTTAAGTGCATTATTGAATCATATACAAAATATAAATTAAGATGAAATTGTAATTAGGTTTATAATTATATTTAAAAATATTAAAATAAAAGTTGAGAAATTTAAATGATAAGTATGTTTTTCTTTTTTTGTTAATTTGTGCGGGACTTGTTGGCTACGCGATTAACCTGTGGCTTGAGAAACCGCGACTCAGGGGCATCTAAGCCGTCAAAATCACCCGGGGATCGCACCCGGCCTGAGCCACACAAACCCTTAACATGGTTAGATTTTTTGTCCCCGCAGGTTTCGAACCAGTAACTTTAACAACACGGAGTGGCTTAACAACACACTCCATCACCGATTGTCCTACACCTCGGGGACAAATGATAAGTATGTTAGATATTACTAAATTTTAGATTTAAAATGTTGAAATAAATAATTACACACATTATCTACTTTTATAAAGTATGGACAAAAATTAAAGTAAACAAAACAAAGCTTTTTTAAATTTTATATTTAAAAATATTAAAATAAATAATCATTTACATTAAACATGTATTTTTATAAAATATAAATATTAATTTTTAAGAGTATTGTTGAATCATATACACAACATAAATTAAGATGAAATTATAATTAGGTTTATAATTATTTTTAAAAATATTAAAACAAAAGCCAAGAAAATCTAAAAGATAAGTATGTTAGATATTACTAAATTTTAGATTTAAAATATTGAAATAAATAATTATACACATTAAATATGTACTTTTATAAAGTATGGACATGAGATTTTATAAAGTATCTACGGTTTCCTCATTCCATACTTAGCCATTTTTTGGATCGCGGGTTCTCGGGCTTGTGGGCTCAAAATTGTGCTTCTATTGTTCTCTATCCCCCAAACAACAACCAAAGTTCCGTGATATACAAATTGATAGGCGAACTGCTGGGCTGGCTGACTCAACATTGTTATTGTTGACAGATGATTATCCCTATCAACTTTCTAACATTATCTAAAAACATTATTTCCAAATATTAAAGTATTAATATTAAATATCAATATTATACAATTTAATTACATAAAATTATTAAAGGATGTCAGATCTCTTATTTAAAAAAAATTAAGTAAATTAAACAAAGCTTTTTAAAATTATATATTTAAAAATATTAAAATAAATAATCATTCACATTAAACATGTATTTTTTTAAAATATAGATATTAATTTTTAAGTGCGTTATTGAATCATATACAAAACATAAATTAAGATGAAATTATAATTGGGTTTATGATTATATTTAAAAATATTAAAATAAAAGTCAAGAAATCTAAAGTATAAGTATGTTAGATATTACTAAATTTTAGATTTAAAATATTGAAATAAATAATTATACACATTAAATATGTACTTTTATAAAGTATGGACATGAGATTTTATAAAGTATGTACGCCTTCCTTATTCCATACTTAGCCACTTTTTGGATCGCGGGTTTTTGGGCTCAAAATTGCGTTTTTATTGTTTCGTGTCCTCCAAACAGCACCCACAGTTTCGTGATATACAAATTGACAGGGGGACTCCCATGATGACGGGCTCAAGATTGTGATTGTTGACAGATGGTGATCCCTATAAACTCTCTAACATTATCTAAAAACATTATTTCCAAATATTAAATTATTAATATTACATATTAATATTGTACAATTTAATTACATAAAATTATTAAATGATGTTAAATCTCTTATTTAAAATAAATTGAAGTAAACAAAACAAAGCTTTTTTAAATTATGTATTTAAAGATATTAAAATAAATAATCATTTACATTAAACATGTATTTTTATAAAATATAGATATTAATTTTTAAGTGCATTATTGAATCATATACAAAACATAAATTAAGATGAAATTATAATTAGGTTTATAATTATATTTAAAAATATTAAAATAAAAGTTAAGAAATCTAAAGGATAAGTACGTTAGATATTGCTAAATTTTAGAGGGGCCTTAGACAGGGCTGTTAAAGACTACTGTACACTATGAAGGTCTTTCGGAATCAGACTTGGTGCCTTTTAGATCTTTACTTGATTTTCCTTTCTTAGCCCTGCACTTAGGTTTCAAATGTTTGGGCTTTTATATGAAAATTGGATTACATAAGGTGGCAGATTGGCTATGGATTATAAGCAAAATTGAAAAAAAGATTGGGAACTGGTGTTATAAGTGGCTTTCGTTAGGAGGCAGGTTCATTATGCTTAAGACGGTTTTGGAAAGTCAAACTATTTACTGGATGACAGTGGAGTTAATTCCAAAATTTATCATCAATCAGATTCACAAGTTGTGTTTTAATTTCTTATGGAATGGAAATAACAATACGAGTCATAGTCATATCCATTTATGCAGTTGGGAGGTTTTATCGATGCCGAAATCAAGTGGGGGATGGGGTCTCAGGAATTTGGCCTATTTCAATATAGTTTTATTAGCAAACACTCTTTGGCAGACTCTTTTCGATAAAGGTATTTGGCATAGTATTGTGATGGATAAATACATAAGAAACTCAGATGTTATTAAATGGTTCAGATCGGCAAAATTTGAATTCAGTACAACATCTAGGATATGGAGGAACATGTTGAAATCAATATGCCTGTTACTTCACTGGCAAGCTTGGCTCCCGGGATCCGGAGATCAGATTCTAATTGGCCGAGACATTATTCTAGGTATGGGTGAAAACTCATTGTTATCACAACCTCTTCGTGATCACCTTTCAAGAAGGGAGGTAAAGATGTTGGTCAATGCAAGAAATCCACAGGGGGTAAGTGACTTTTCTGATTATTGGCTATGTAGCGATTCACTGGGTTTAAACGGTGCTCTTGCAGAGGAATGGAATATATTTACAAAGGGTCTCAAAGTAGTTGGAGTCTTTCTTGGTGAAGAGAATGACAAACTCTTGTGGGCAGGGGGAGATGGTTCAGGTAAAAATACTGTAAAAAATATTTATCTTGCACTTGTTTCAACTCAAAACTTTCAATTTGCGCCCAAATGGATTAAGAAATTGTGGAGCTGGGATATTCAACTAAATATTAAACTATTTATATGGTTGACCATTTCCCGAAAGATATTGACATGGGAGGGACTCCAAAAAAGAGGATGGGAAGGGCTCGATATCTGTATTTTCTGTAAGAAAAACTCAGAAAGCCTAGAACACATTTTCATCAATTGTGTTTTTACGAAACATTTATGGGCTTTAATAAAGTACCGTTTAAAACTAAAGAGGATTTGGTCGAGAGATGATATTATTGTTGCTTTCAATCAATAGATTAATGATAAGTCCGTTCCACTGGAGATTGCAACCATAACCTGTTGGTGTTTATGGATCGAAAGGAATAAGGGCATCTTTGAAGATAAAAAGCGAGCTGTTCATTCTGTCCTTCATAAGATTATGGGCCTGCTTAGAACCAAAAATATTCCTATTTCTAAATGCACAGTTAAATGATGCTTTATTCAACATGAAGAGGGGTCAGCCATAACTTTTTTCGACGGGGCTGCAAAAAAGGACTAGTCATCCTGTGGGGCAGGAGGAGTAATTAAAACTAATAATAATATTGCTTATAGGTGGTATTATAACTGCGGTGGAGGTACAAATTCAAAGGCTGAGTTACTAGGAATCTGAGCTTCCCTTACTCTAGAAAACTTTCTTGAGATTAATAGGCTGCAAACTTTTGGTGACTCTAAAGTGATTATAGAATGGCTTAATGACAGAGGCAAATTGGACATTTTCACTATTGAAGGATGGAAAAATCGCATAAGAGTATTATGTAAAAAAATTTAGGCCCTTAGTTTCGACCATATCTACAGGGAGTTCAACATTGAGGATGACAAGCTATCCAAATAAGCTTTATTGGCACCTGAAGGAAGATTGACATACTATCAGCGGGAGCCCAGAGGGGTTGGGAGACTAAATTTTTTGGATATTTACTAAGCATCATTGCATATCCAAGTTTAATTTTGGTATTTTGGCAGTTTTTATCAAGTTATGGTATATATTGGGAAGAAGCAGATAGTAGTATCCAGGCCGAAAATTGTTAAAACAACAGTTTTTTGTTATCTCTGTGGAACTCATGATCATTGTAGTTTTTGATGGTAGAATATGGAATGTCATGACAAAGACTATTGGCTGAATATAGTCTGTTATTCTATCTATGACAGTATGTAAAGAAAATTATATCGTTAATATAATTTTGAGCAAATTTTCACTTGGAAAAAAGTACGTTAGATATTACTAAATTTTAGATTTAAAATACTGAAATAAATAATTATACACATTAAATATGTACTTTTTATAAAGTATGGACATGAGATTTTATAAAGTATGTACGACTTCCTCATTCCATACTTAGCCACTTTTTGGATCGTAGGTTCTTGGGATGGCGGGTTCAAAATTGCGCTTCTATTGTTCCATGTCCTCCAAACAGCACCCAAAGTTCCGTGATATACAAATTGATAGGCAGACTCTCGGGTTGGTAGACTCAAGATTGCGATTATTGACCGATGGTGATCCCTATCAACTGTTTAACATTTTTTTTTGTACTGGGGGAATCGACAACTCGTGGTTCTCATACTCACGTGACACGGGGTCGATACCCGTCCGCTACCACTATAACCCCAGGTGCTTCCACACAACCCGCAAGAATGGAACACAAGTAAATCGAGGTGAGAATCGACCTTGAGACCTCTTTTTACATATTTCCTTCCATTTACACGACACTTGCCAATCGGTCTACACCCCTGCAGGCATCAAATATTTAACATTATCTAAAAACATTGTTTCCAAATATTAAATATTAATATTGTACAATTTAATTAGATAAAATCATTGAAAGATGTTAAATCTCTTATTTAAAAAACAAAACATTTTTCTTAAAAATTCTATATTTAAAAAAAATTCTAGATTTAAAAATATTAAAATAAATAGTCATTTACATTAAACATGTATTTTTATAAAATATAAATATTAATTTTTAAGAGCATTATTGAATCATATACAAAACATAAATTAAGATGAAATTATAATTAAGTTTATGATTATATTTAAAAATATTAAAATAAAAGTCAAGAAATCTAAATGATAAGTACGTTAGATATTATTAAATTTTAGATTTAAAATATTGAAATAAATAATTATACACATTAAATATGTACTTTTATAAAGTATGGACATGAAATTTTATAAAGTATGTACAGTTTCCTCATTCCATACTTAGCCACGTTTTGGATTGTGGGTTCCCGGGCTTGCGAGCTTAAAATTGCACTTTTATTGTTTTGTGTCCAAACAATACCCAAAGTTTCGCGATATACAAATTGACACGCATACTCCTAGGCTGGCTGGCTCAACATTGCAATTGTTAACAAATGGTGATACCTATCAACTATCTAACATTATCTAAAAACATTATTTCCAAATATTAAATTATTAACATTAAATGTTAATATTGTACAATTTAATTACATAAAATTATTAAAAGATGTTAAATCTTTTATTTAAAAAAAAAATGAAATAAGCAAAACAAAGCTTTTTTTAATTCTATATTTAAATATATTAAAATAAATATTCATTTACATTAAATATGTATATTTATAAAATATAAATATTATTTTTTCAGTGCATTATTGAATCATATACAAAACTTAAATTAAGATGAAATTATAATTAGGTTTATGATTACATTTAAAAATGTTAAAATAAAAGTTAAGAAATCTAAAGGAATAAGTAAGTTAGATATTACTAAATTTTAGATTTAAAATATTGAAATAAATAATTATACACATTAAATATGTACTTTTATAAAGTATGGACATGAGATTGTATAAAGTATGTACGATTTCCTCATTCCATATTTAGCCACTTTTTGGATCGCGAGTTTCTAGGCTCAAAATTGTGCTTTTATTGTTCTCTGTCCTTCAAACAACACCCAAAGTTCTGCGATATACAAATTGATAGGCGGACTCCAGGGTTGGCGGGCTCAACATTGTAATTGTTGATGGATGGTGATCCCTATCAACTATGTAACATTATCTAAAAACATTATTTCCAAATATTAAATTATTAATATTAAATTATTAATATTAAATTATTAATATTAAATATTAATATTGTACAATTTAATTACATAAAATCATTAAAGGATATTAAATCTCTTGTTTTAAAAATATTGAAGTAAACAAAACAAAGTTTTTTAAAATTCTGTATTTAAAAATATTAAAATAAATAATCATTTACATTGAACATGTATTTTTATAAAATATAGATATTAATTTTTAAATGCATTATTGAATCATATACAAAACATAAATTAAGATGAAATTATAATTAGGTTTATGATTATATTTAAAATTATTAAAATAAAAGTCAAGAAATCTAAAAAATAAGTACGTTAGATATTACTAAATTTTAGATTTAAAATATTGAAATAAATAATTATACACATTAAATATGTACTTTTATAAAGTATGGACATGAGATTTTATAAAGTATGTACAATTTTTTCATTCCATAACTGGCCACTTTTTGGATCGCGGGTTCCCGGGCTGACGGGCTTAAAATTGCCCTCCTATTGTTTCGTGTCCTCCAAACAATACCCAGAGTTCCGCGATATACAAATTGACAGGCGGACTCCTAGGCTGGCGGGCTCAAGATTACGATTGTTGACAGATGATGCTCCCTATCAACTATTTAACATTATCTAAAAACATTACTTTCAAATATTAAATTATTAATATTAAATATTAATATTGTACAATTTAATTACATAAAATTATTAAAGGATATTAAATCTCTTATTTTAAAAAAATTGAAGTAAACAAATCAAAACTTTTTTAAATTCTATATCTAAAAATATTAAAATAAATAATAATTTACATTAAACATGTATTTTTATAAAATATAGATATTATTTTTTAAGTGCATTATTAAATCATATACAAAACATAAATTAAGATGAAATTATAATTGGGTTTATGATTATATTTAAAAATATTAAAATAAAAGTCAAGAAATCTAAAGTATAAGTAAGTTAGATATTACTAAATTTTAGATTTAAAATATTGAAATAAATAATTATACACATTAAATATGTAATTTTATAAAGTATGGACATGAGATTTTATAAAGTATGTACGGCTTTCTCATTCTATACTTGGCCACTTTTTGGATCGCGGGTTAAAATTTCCCTTCTATTGTTCTGTGTCCTCCAAACATCACTCGAAGTTCCATGATATACAAATTGACAAAAGGACTCCCGAGCTGACGGACTCAAGATTGTGATTGTTGAGGGATGGTGATCCCTATCAACTATCTAACATTGTCTAAAAACATTATTTTCAAATATTAAATATTAATATTGTACAATTTAATTACATAAAATTATTAAAGAATGTTAAATCTCTTATTTAAAAAAAATTGAAGTAAACAAAACAAAGTTTTTTTAAATTCTATATTTAAAAATATTAAAATAAATAATCATTTACATTAAACATTTATTTTTATAAAATATAGATATTAATTTTTAAGTGCATTAATCAATTATTCATATGTACAGGGCCCTTGTCCGATCTTTGTTCATGTTATTCATATGCACGCAACACATCATGTGGGCTCTTGTCCTTTCTTCTTTGTTTTGCTGTAACTTTGAAGAAAGGAAACAATGGCTTACAATTGTTATATCAGTTGCACACTCCATTCTCTTTCGAGTTTTCGGGCTACTGCTATATATGCGCAAATGCAGTCGTAATGGATATTAGAGATTTGGTGTTGCTTTCCTATTGATTTGGACGTTCAAAGGAAGTAGAGCTCTACTTTAGTAGATTAGATTAGATTGCGATCACTAGAGTGATGGCGGAAGGAAAATTAAAAGTGTTAGTGTTTCCAACGGAGTGGACTGAACAAGTTAAATATATTATTGATAAGAAGAAATATCTAGCAAATGCTGGTGTGATTTCGCGTGTTGCTGCAAATTTGATGAATGTGAAATGAGACACCTATATTCCTCACTTTTTGTCCCTTGGTCCCTACCACCACTGGAAGGTGGACACATATTTTGAATCGTCTTCTGTGGGAAGTGGTTGTTATCAGTATCCTGAGCTGAAGATGTCAACAGTGGAGGAGTACAAAATTGAGTCTTCCACTACCCCGTGGCATAGACTGCACAATCATGTCAAGAGCTTGAACAACATAGTTGAAAAGATTGAAGGGATGCAACAGAAAATCGAGTGCTTCTATGACTGCCCTATAACTAGTAGGGAAGGTATGTACTCTAAGAACTTCACCCTGATGATGGCCATAGATGCATCCTTTCTGTTAAATTTCTTATTCAGTCTGTCAGCTTCAACACACCGTGACATGATTAGTTTAAGTATGCTTCTTGTCTGTATAAAGAGCGACATTCTCAAATAGGAGATTCAGATCCCGCTGTCTGTATTGAGAATTTTTTTTGACAACCAGAAATCAGAAGCAGACCGTGAAGACTTCCATAAACAGTTGGAGAAGTCGTCCACTGTGTTGTCTCCTTTCGATTTCGAATACACAACTAATCACAATAAGATCGACGTGGCAAACAAGTGACATTTGTTGGGTTTCATGCATGCATTTGTTTCTCCATTCCCGGATATGTATGCTAATGATATGGACACTGTGGCAGATCAATAGACTCTATTTCAAAGCATGAAGAACTTTCTGGAAGAAGTTGTTGAAGCAATGTTGAGCATTTGTGTCAAACATCCGACAAACAAAGGCCAACATGATTTTTTGAACGTGTACAATGCGACACAGTTGGTAAAATCCAGCATTAAATTCAAATTGTTCTCCAAGCCACCACATAAGGTTCGATTCAACAAATACTTAGGCATGCTCTACCTTCCACGGATCACTATATCCCACATGCAGATTGAAGTGTTTTTGCGGAACATTATTGCGTTGGAGTTCAATAATGCCACCATACACAACTACATAACGCACTATGTCAGATTGATAGACTGCATCATCGAAATGGCTGAAGACATTCGCGTGATGAGGGATTGTCATGTCATTCATCGTGGAAGTCTGGTGTCAATCGACGAGTGGATAGCCAAGAAGTGGAACAACATATCTCATCCCTTCTTCATAGACGAATTGGAACCTCATGACGAACTTCAAGCTGCACTGGAGGAAGTGTTGATCATGAAGTATTATAGGAGCATACTCCAAAGGGTGCTCTGGGACATGTATTGGGACCATCTGTCGAAGCCCAGGAAGGGTATAACTCTACTGGTTGGAATTCTTCTTCTAGCTATGACTGTCGTACAAACATACTGTAGCTTGTCCGAATTGTTTCGTAAAGACACCCTTTAGATACCATGCCACAACTCTTGCATTGATTTGGATTGAAAACTTCCATTTATCTTGCAATATAATTGTAAAATATTGTTTGGTTTGTTTATACCATAGTTCACAAGTTCGAGTTTGAAATTGATTATATACTGAAAAAAATTCAGTTGCGGGGAAGAAAGCGAGTAACAAATCCTACAGGGAAAACTCATAGTGAGCAGATTATACGCGCAATGTGTGTGAAAAGTCTCCTTCCAGGTTGCATTTGTAGGTTCACGAGGCAAAACTCTGGTTCTTGCAATTATAGCAATGCCAATATCGATGGTGGCATATAGTCCAATGTGCCATTGTAGATGGAGTGCCTCCTTAACTTCATCGCTCACCTGATCAAGAAAATATCATTAACCCTAAATCGATACACAAATCAGAACTTGAAAGGATATGAATCCATATCCAAAAGATCAAATCGAGGCTTCGCAAGGTACCCAATACGATCAAATACAAAATGAATATCGAAAGGAGGTTGATATCATTACCTTTACTAGTAACGTAGATAAGCCTCCAAGATGCAAGAGTCTGGCTTGAAATATGGTAGATTCCAGAATACCATGAACAACATGGGATGCCATTAGAGACGATGGAGAGATCCAATCTTCATGGAATTTGAAAACCGAGGAAACGAGAACTAATGGAATTTGAAGACAGGAGAGAGATGAAGTGCAATGAGGCTTCAGTCAATAAAATATGTTTTTTATTTATTTATAATTATTTGAAGTGATCGACATGGATAAAGCGACCATTTTATGGACCCACAGTTGATCACAGGTTTCACATCCTTTTGCGAAGTTCACGACTCTGGTGAGCTTGAGTGTCAAACTGTTAATTGGTAGGAAGAGACACAAACTTAACTCGATGCATACCACATCTAAACCAACCAAATATGTTTATGGGATATTGTTGTTGGAGGTTATCGGTGGGTTAAATCCAACCAACCGAGCTTATCCTAGGGTTTCAAATTTATGCTATCAACAACATAAACTTGCATTTCTAATATTTCTGGCGGTGGCGTACAACCTTGAGGCCAAGGCCACCAAATTCTTGGCCGAATGGAGAGCCAAGAGTGACAAGAGAAAGTAGAGCTCACCTGTCAATAACTAGGACAAGAAGGGGGATGAGGAAAAGGCTTCCAGTTGCAGAGGACATGCTTCCATACTTCCATTTCTTGGTTGCTCCTTTTGCTTTAATAACTAGATGGATAATGCATGCAAATTATAGCTGGATGGAGCAACCATAGCGTGTGCCAAGGGATCATGCATCCAAACTACAGTTGGACAGTGCAACTATAACGGGTGGACACCACAACAACAAACATAATAATATTTATAATTAACGAAACTTGGGATAAATTTAGCTAGCAGAAAATGCTAAGAAAAACATTCAAACTAATGCTAGCATTAATCCACCTTCAAGCAATGCATAAGAAAATATATGTGTTAATCCAAGACCTTCATGAATTAAAGTGAATTGGGAATAGTGAAGCTGGCAATAAGACTTCAAATCTATTCTCCAATAAGATGATGACATATAAGGTTTTTTTTATTATATAAAAAATAATGTTTTTAGTTCTATAGTTCGAACAATAGAGATGATGCGAAAATTTATAGTCAAAGGACATATTAATATGAAGTCAACGAATTATCAATTGCTATAATCCCTCTACGCCTTCGGCAAGGACTAATAAGAATCATTTTATTAAAAAGACAAAAACCCGGAATCATGGTTAGATATTCTATATTTATAAGTAACTAGGTGAAAATTTTATTAATACAAACACGAAAAAATAGTTCATTTTTACTTACTTTTAATGATTATTATAATATTACTATTATTTATATAATATATTGTT